>OX638373.1:19222770-19373871 GCA_951812925.1 Calliopum simillimum | reverse complement strand
AAATGCAACAGTTTTTGGACATCTAGCAAGATTTTGTAGTCAAAATAATAATAGTTTGAACAGAAACAACAATTCTCACGTCAACTCCTTAAGGGTAGAAGCAGATGGTCCTAAGGCAAGCATTTTTATCGGTGATCAATCCTTCCAGGCACTGATCGATACCGGAAGTTGTGTAAACTTAATGAAAGAAAAAGTATACCAAGCACTAGGCAGTCCAGAATGTTGTCAAACTTCCAGAAGTTTTTTGGGATTAGGTTTCCAAGGAAGTCGCACCTAAAGGAATTTTAAATCAAACAATTTCTTTAACTGGTGACGAATATGATTGTCAATTTTTCATTATTCCTTCTTATGACATTGATGTAATACTGGGTCAAGCATTTTTGAAAGATTTTGAACTACACTTGACGCCAGAACAAATATCTTTGAAAAAGATTATAAATAAACCAGAAGTATTTCTATCAAAAATAAATTTAATAGAAAATTCCGTGGAATTAGATGTTGAAAAGTCTTTTGAACCCATTGTTATGGATCTATATAACAACTACATTCCAAATAAGATAAAGGATTCACCAATAAAGACAACTTTAATTTTAAATGACGAAACGCCGATTTATCAGCGTCCAACAAGATTAGCACCATTAGAAACAAAAGTAGTGAGCGATCAAGTAGAAGAATGGTTAAAGGACGGCATAATTACTCCAAGCAATTCAGAGTATTCAAGCCCTGTGGTAGTCGTTCGAAAAAAAGATGGTCGTTACAGGTTATGCGTTGATTACCGGCGGTTGAATAAATTTATTCAAAAAGATAGTGTAATATAAATTGGAAAGGATTCCCTAGGGGTTTCGTACGCCAGCACAGAATGCCACAAGCGAATTACTACCCAGTTGTCTTTTTCCTGTTTAATTTAAAATGCCAATTTTGAATTTCGGCTGCTTAAACAGAAGTGATCTTCTTTATTTAAAAATTCGTCTTATATATTCTTTCCTTAACATTAGATACAAATACAACTATCATTATACCTTAAAAATAATAACAAATAGTATTACAACTAAATACAAATACAATTTCCCTAAATCCTAAATCTATGCATAAAAAATGTGTTCATTGTTTTTATCTCCCTTTCTCTTGTTTTAAGCTTTGCTTGTGGAACGCATGTTCTGCATGATCCACACTTACTTCTTTGTTTATGTTTTCAACATTTTTCCAACGCATGCGCAGTAGGCATGCGCTTATTTTACGATTTTCTGATTTTCGTTCATGCCGCCCCCTGAAATCCTTCTAATGGTCATAAAAACAAATACTATGAAGTTTCACGGCGATCGGATAACGATAACCCGGCCCGCAAGAGAGGTCAAGGTCAAGTTGAGGTTTCAGGCAAAACATAATGAAAATTTTTTTTAAACTTAATTAAATTAGTCAAAGCATAACTTTATCTTATAGCAAATTGAAATACCTTTCCAACAAGCTATTATTGTTTAAAATCGGGTAATAAATACGAATTCTATGAATTTTTCTTTTACGGCATTAACAAAATTGCCGCAAAATACCATATGTAGTAGAATAGCATTTTGCGGCAATTTTGCTAATGTCGATAAAAGAAAAATTCATAGAATTCGTATTTATTACCCGATTTTAAACAATTATAGCTTGTTGGGAAGGTATTTCAATTTGGTATAAGATAAAGTTATGCTTTGACCAATTTAAATATGTTTAAAAAAAATTTTCATTATGTTTTGCCTGAAACCTCAACTTGACCTTGACTTCTCTTGCCGGCCGGGTTATCGTTATCCGATGGCCGTGAAACTTCATAGTATTTGTTTTTATGACCATTAGAATTATTTCAGGGGGCGGCATGAACGAAAATCAGAAAATCGTAAAATAAGCGCATGCCTAATGCGCAGTGACTCTTGTTTTTGTTATTGCTAATCGCTGATCTTATTTGATGCATTGCGCGACCTTGCAAGTGTCTTTGTAAATTTGCAGCATTTACTATGTGCGTGGATTCTACCAATAGTAAACACAATGCAGGTATATAGGTACATAATGTGATTACCCATTAGGAAAGATAAGAACAATGATTACATATTTAATACACTAGTGATATAGATACGGATATATGTGTTGCAACACTACACCCCTACTCTTTAAAGAAAAATTTATGGTGTTTACGAATAAATTTTGATAATTTTGTGTACATGTAATTATTGAAAATAAAAAAAATTCAAATTTAACTAAAATTTAGTTACAAGTTATAATTATTTAAAAGATAAAAAAAAATTATGTTTGAATTTAAATGATTATATGGATATTTAAAATTTTTTTTTTTATAGTTTTGCTTATGTTTATACGTAAAAATATGAATAAGATTTTTTAGTTAATTTCATTGATCAAAATTCAAAAATAATATTTTCATTCACTAAGATACATTCCATTTTTTCAACATATTGTTGTGATATTCCTTATGTATACCTTTAATATCTAAAATATAATTAACTCCTCTTAAATCTACGATTTTATATGGACCATGATATGGACTATTATATTTTTTCCTATTTGATGCCTTAACTAATACTAAATCTCCTACTTTAAAACTAGATGGATTGCAATCCTTATCACTAATAGTTTTCCTTTTATTTTTTACTATATTTATAAGTTCTTTAGCTTTAGCTAATGACCTTTGGAGCCTTAATCTAAGTTCACTTACGTAATCATCTATATTATTGATTGGATTTTTATTTTGCAAAATATCGCTTGGTAAATATGAAAGTTTTCCAAAAATTAGTTCATATGGCGTATATTGTGTATCGACATGAGGTGTCGTATTATAAGCAAAAGTGTAGTACGAGATCCACTTATCCCACTCATAATCGTCGGCTATTGTTAATAAAAATTCATTTAGGACACTGTGGTTTCTCTCTACAGTGCCTAAAGTCTCATGATGATAAGGGGTAGAGAATACTTGTTTTATTTTTAACAATTCACATACATTTCGCATTAATTCGTTCGTGAATTCCGTACCTCTGTCTGTTTTCAATACTTTAAAAAAACCATATTTCAATATAAATTGTTCAACTATTGTAGTAGCCGTTGTTTTTGCGTCTTTTGATGACATCGGGTATGCCACAACAAATTTTGTTAAAACGCACTGCATAGTCAGAATATATCTGAAACCGTTTGCAAGTCGCAAAGGTCCAACAGTGTCAACCTCAATGGTCTCAAAACTCGTACCTGGTGTGTCAGTTATGACCATTTGTTCTTTTGTATGTCTAGCCTGCTTGTTATATGCACATGTTTTGCAGTCTTTAATAAATTTTTTTATCATTTTGTGCATATTTTTCCAAATATATCGCTGTTTTAATTTTAACTCAGTTTTTCGGATGCCTATATGTCCTGAGTGGACAGAATTGTGATACTCTTCTATGAGCCTATATTTTAACATATCATCTGTTATACGTTTTGGGGGTTCATATATAAAAATTTTTAAATTTCCTTTTTTCTTTTGCTGCAGCTCATTAAATATCTCTTTAAAAAGATTCACTGGTGTATCGTTAAATATTTCATCATCACTCGTCAGTGCTAATTCTTCTATCTTTAGTTTTTCCATTCTCGATGAAAGCTTCTTCAAAAGCGAACCTAAATTCGATGGATTATCACCACATCTAATTACTACTTTACTATAATTCTCTATCTCACCTTTATTTTTATAACTTTTGTCGACAATAAACTTTAATTTCTTCAAATTTCTAATGTCAGTCAAGGACGTGCAGTTCCAAATATGAAGTTGATCAGGCTTCTCTGAAAGTCTACATTTCTCCTTACTACATTCTTCTGTCGCGTTCTTCGCAGACATACCCCTCGTAATTACTAATTCTCTTCTACTCATTATCTCATCTTCATCCCCTTTTGGCATCATTGTTTTAAGTAAGTCTGAGTCAATCTTTATCCTTGATAAAGCATCAGCATTTGTGTTAATTTTCCCTTTCATGTATACGATTTCAAAATCATATTCGGATAAGTCTAAACGAATCCTTGTTAGTTTCGATGATGGATTTTTATGTGTAAAAAGTGACACTAAAGGTCGATGGTCAGTGACCACAATAAATTTCTTTCCAAATAAATAAGGTCTAAAAAAATTAATACCCCAATGAATGGCTAAAAGCTCCTTTTCTATTATTGGCTTATTTATATCGTGCTTTTGTAGCGTTTTGCTAGCATATGATATAGGTAAGTCTTTGCCTATTTCACCTTGAGACAACACCGCGCCTAAAGCATAATTAGATGCGTCTGTAGTTAACACAAAAGTCTTATCAAAATCTGGATATTGCAATACAGGTGGATTGATCAATTTTTGCTTCAAAGCTAAAAATGCGTTTTGACAATCATCAGTCCAATTAAATGGCTGATTTTTCTTCAAAAGATCATTTAAACACCTTGCAACATCAGCAAAATTTGCAATAAATCGCCTATAATAGTTGCAAAAAGCCACGAATCTTCTAACCTCGTCTGCATCCTTTGGAACAGGATATTGCTCAATCGCTTTATATTTAGACGGGTCAGTTTTTATGCCATCTTGCGTTATTAAATGACCAAGATAAACTGCCTCAGTCTTTAAGAAATTGCATTTATTCACATTCAATTTCAAATTATACCTTTGCAAACGTTCAAGAACTCTAGCTAAACTTTCATTGTGATGTTTCAGGCTACAACCGAATACTATCACATCATCAACATACAAAAACGCATTTGCGTCTAAACCACTTAGTGCAATAGTCAACATTCTTTGGAAACTATTCGAAGATATTTTTAAACCGAAAGGTAATCTTTTAAATTGATAGTGACCATTCGAAGTTGAAAATGCCGTTAATGGCCTAGAATTACTATTAAGACCTATCTGATGAAATGAACTTGTCATATCTAACGTTGAAAAATATTTCGCCCTTCCTAACCTATCCAAAACATCTTCAAGTCTTGTTAGTGGAAATTTATCATTTACTATTTTTTTATTTAATTGTCTGAAATCTACAACAAGTCGCCATTTCTTTTCACTAGTATTACTTTTCTTTGGCACTATTAGTAAAGGTGAATTATATGGACTGGTTGAATTTTCGATTATATTATCCTCTAACAGTTTGTGAACTTGATTATTAATTTCTTCAGTCTGTGAATGTGGTAAACGGTAATTTTTGATATAAACTGGAACATTGTCTACAGTTTTTATGTTTTGGGTATAAAAATTATTTATCGAGAGTGGTTCATCATCTAGATGAAATACATCTTGATATTTTTCAAAAATCTCAATAAGTGAGTTCCGAGCTTCATCATCTTTTACGTCGAGATTGAGAACCTTTAAAAAACGTTCAAACCTATTTTTGTCATAGAAACCTTTTTGTTTAAATTTTAAAATTTCGTAATCTTTTAATGGTTCTATATCAAGATCTAATTTTGATAATGTAACCTCTGACTCTGTCGCATTTAGTATCTTTATATGACATATCCCTTTACTGGGTATAATTGAGTTACCAACATAAACTCCTTCACATACTTCTTTGTTTAAAATTACGCTATCTTCGCATACCCTCAAATTCACGGGATGTATTATCTCAGTTCGAGGTGGTATGATAATTTTAGAAATTTTACGAGTTTTTGTATCCATTGGTAAAACAATATCATTTCTTCCTACTACCATCGTTAAAATATATGTTTCATAATCTATTTTACATAGATATTTTGAAAGAAAATCTCGCCCTAATATACCATCTGTTTCAATTGGAAAATCATCTTTTACCAAATGAAAAGTATGTTGCACATTTTGTGCACCTAAATCAAATTGTAATATAGTTGTGCCTAATGAAAAAATTTCTTCATTGGTTATACCAGAAAGTTTGCACCTCTCTTCTGGTGAAAATTCATGATTCGAAAAAAATACCTCCAGATTTGCACACCGAAATATCCGCACCGGTGTCAACCAAAAATGTAAGTTTTTCTCTAGCATTTTTGCAGGTTAATGTAACATAATTAGTTAAGCTATCCGAGATCTGATAAATTTTTAGTTCTGGTTCCCCGGAGGAGGATCGGACTGGCTCCCCGGGTTTTGCTCGTTTCCCTGGTTCTGCAGTACATTTACACGTTTGTTACCGTCATTATTATTTTGGTTGTTTCGCCTATTTTGGCCATTTCGATTGTTGTGCCAATTTCTACCATTATTGTTTGAATTATTGTTTCGGTTATTTCAATTATTGTAATTTCCGTTGTTATTGTACTTTCCGTTGTTATTGAAATGATTATTATTACCATTATTTTGATTTCTATTAGCAGAATTTTTATTAGAATTTTTGCTATTATAGTTTTTATTGCAGTTATAGCTATTGCCATTATTGCCATAACTATTGTAATTTCCATTTTTGTTGTTATTGTAATTTTTGTTACGATAAAAATTTTGATTATTCCGAGCATTAAAACTCATAACCTTCACCTGACCATTCTTGTTGTCATTCTCAAGTTCCAACGCCAAATCCACCGCTTCGTCGAAAGATTTTGGCATGGCCGCAAATACAGTTTGCTTGAAACAATCATTTAAACCAGCTTTGAAAACCGTCAAGCTGTATTGAGAATTTAATTTAACTACAACCGATTTTTCTGACTGAGTCGCTGATTGACCCAAATCATTTATTTGTAACTTATTTAAGTCACTAATCAACTCTAATATCCTTTCTTTGTACTTAATGATACTCAAATTTCTTTGAGTGCAGCTCGATAGCATACACTGCACTTGAGGTATCGTCAAACTACTTTTATACCGTTCTTTTAAAATCGTACTAAGTTCGTTAAAAGTTTTTGGCACTGAAGCTATAATTGCAGTCCTTACAGTTTCCGACAATTTAACATAAAACACAAAGTCTATTAATGAAATTTTTCCATCCGATGACAGGGATTTATGTAGGATTTCGACTATTTTTAGAAAAGTTTCTAACTCTTTCGTATTTCCACTAAATATCGGAATAGTTTTTACCGCAACTTCTAAATTGAAATCTGCCATATTCAAACTATTTTTTAGCAAACCTGATATTTCTTTGAAAGTATTGTTAAAAGTATTTTGCAATTGCTCGAATTTGACTTTATTTAGCTCTTTCAGCTTATCTTCATCTAGTTCTATATCTGAGACTAACTCCAAAAAATTTTCTCTTAATCCTTCTATGTCCTTTAGTTTTTGAACCAAAGTTTCGTTTCTAAAACCTCTACTTTGTCCTTTTTTAAAATTCGACAAAATCTTCTCTAAATCTTCTTTGCACTTCTCTAATGGTTCCATAAAAAGTTAATGTAGTTATATACAAAATAAATAGATAAATATACTTTACAAAATTTCAACTTAAAATAACCTAAATACGTCCGCTTTATATCCGCTTCATATCAGCATATCAACCAGTAAAGTACAAATTTTCAGCAACCATTTCTCTGCTCACAAAGTTCATAACCAGACTCAGCAACAGCTTTAACATCTGGTTCAATTAATGTTTTTTGGGATCAACCCTTTTTAGTATTATTTTTTCATTTTTGACTCTCTTTTTATATATATATTTTTTTTATATTCTTTTTTTTAAATTCTTTTCTTTTTAAATTCTTTTCTTTTTAAATTCTTTTTCTTTTTTATTTCGAAAAAAATTTTTTTTTAAAAATATATTTTTTGTTTTATTTATATATTTCTTTTATTTTTTTTTTATATCTTATTTTTCTTTCTTTTTATTCAATTTTCATTTTTATTTTTTTTTTAAATTCATTTTTTAAAATTTTTATATTTTAAATTCATTTTTTCTATTTATTTTTTGTTCTTTCTTCTTTTTTCAAATCAAATCTTAAAATAACATTTTCTATATATTATTTTTTTACAAAAAAACATCGTGCCTCAAACACTCTTCTTCTTCGTCTTCAATTCTCTTTCCAAAACTTCAATCTTCTGCCACATCTCTGATGCTATCTCCCAGAACGGTGGAGGATCTGCATTTACTGCCCGCTTTAAATGCGCCAACTGACGTCTTATGAAGACTTTCCTACCACCATGCTTCTTCTTTGCTATGGTAGTGTCAACAATTGGTATAGCAGTCAACTTTTCTTCCTTAGACCTAGCTTCCCTAGCTCTTAATTGTTCAATAGTGATGGGCTTAGGACCCGCATTTTTATCCTCAAAGTCCATAAAAAAAACCTCTAAACAGGATCTATAGCGTCTCAACAAAATTCGGCAGGATCAGAATTTCAAACAAAAAAAAATTCCTCAAAATTTTACTTCAGCAGCATCCACCGCGTATCAAAAAAAAACTCCAAGCCTTTAATTAGGCAGGATCGCCATGTAATATAAATTGGAAAGGATTCCCTAGGGGTTTCGTACGTCAGCACAGAATGCCACAAGCGAATTACTACCCAGTTGTCTTTTTCCTGTTTAATTTAAAATGCCAATTTTGAATTTCGGTTGCTTAAACAGAAGTGTTGAAATTATCGCTCTCTTTTGTATTGTTATTGTATTTTTGATTTTGCACTTTGCGCTCATTCTTATTATTCTTATTCTTCTTAATATTGTTTCATTATTTTTGAATAAAGATCAGTAACTAACATCACTGCGCTCAACAGGTTATGGGCCCAGTGCTAAGTGTGTTTTTGGTTATTGAAAATAAGTAAATTGAATGGACAGTAAAGATATTATCGAATATATTATTGAATATATTATATCGAAAGTTTTTGATATTTTGAGCGAGGAAAAGAGTTTGATTGGCAAAGAACCAGAAAAGCCAGCAATTATGGCTGAATCAAAATCATACCAAATTCATCGTTTTGATGGAACAAATTACCAGCTTTGGAAACGACAAATGGAGATCTACATGACAGAGAATAAACTTAAGCCGTATATCTTGGGAACACTTACACGTCCAACGACAAATGCGGCAACATGGGAAGAGAAAGATGCTGAGGCGCAAGCTTTTCTGATGCGTGGTTTGGAACTGGATCAGCTGAAATATTTGTGTGATTGCTCAACCGCGGCTGAAATGTGGGCAAGGCTGAGAACGGTACATGCAGAGAAAAGTGAGCAATCGGCACAAGTCCTCTTAGAAAAATTTATGAGTTCCAGAATGGATGAATGTTTCAAATTTTGTTGCAAGCATTATGTCGCTGGCGCAACGCTTAAAAGATTTAGAACAAAAGACACCCATGGTAATAGCAAAAATTCTTAGCAGTTTACCTGCAAAATTTGATCATGTCAGAACTGCATGGTATGCAGTGCCTCGTGCAGAGCAAACAATCGAGCGATTAACGGATCATCTTATTAACGAAGAAGCAATTATAAATCTTAGAGTTACAGAAGGGGGTTTAGCGGCAGCGGGAAGTTCAACAGTGGGTACTGCGTATACCGTAAGCAAAAGCAGAAACAAAATAACTGCAAATTACAGCAACAACAACATAACAAAACGACCAGGAAAATGCAATTATTGTCATAAGCCAGGGCATTGGGCACGTGAATGTTTTAAAAAGCAGCGTGATAGTACAAATAGGAATGAAGGTCAACACAATAACATAAGAAATAGCGAACATCGAAATTTGATGGTTGAAAAGCAGTTGAACGAAAAGAGAGAAAATGAAGAACTTTTTATGCTACAATCGGTGTTAATGACAGCTACATGCGACAACCTTCAAAATAATTGGTTTGCAGACTCAGGTGCATCGGATCACATGAGCTTTCAGAAAGAGTTTTTCAAAAATTACTTGGATTTTCCTCAAGATTTTTGCAAGGTTCGCGTTGGTGATGGCAGAAAATTATGTGCAGTTGGTCATGGCGATATTGATGTACGTGTAATTAATTCGCATAAGATCAGTACTATATTTACACTTAAGCATGTACTCTACGTTCCTAATTTGGATAGAAATTTCATCTCAATTTCGCAAGCAACAGAAAAGGGCTATGATGTGATTTTCCAGAAAGGTGGTCAACGTGTTTTGTTTAAGAAGGATGACCATGTTATGGCTGATGGATATCGTGAACGAAAGCTCTACAAAATGAATTTACAGTCAGTGTGTTTTTCAGAATTAAATAATGTTGCTTCATTTAAGGTTTGGCATGAGAGATTGGGTCATTTAAATTTTGAGACTCTTCGGAAAATGCATGACCAGAAAATAGTAAAGGGACTTGATTTCGATAAAATTGATAAAGAGAATCCATTCTGCAAAGGTTGTGTATTTGGAAAGCAACATCGCTTAAGTTTCAACAAGTCTGGAGCAAATAGATCGAAAATTCCTGGTGAGACGTTTCATGTTGATTTATGTGGAAAAATGTCATCGCCATCAATTGGCGGTGCCAATTATTTTATGTTGTTAAAAGATGATTTTTCTAGATACTGTTTTGTATATTTCCTCAAAGACAAAGGTGACGTTTTAAATAAACTGATGCAATTCTATGCTGATGTGCAAGCTGATGGCCACAATATCAAGAAGCTGAGATCGGATGATGGATTAGAATTTCACAACGCCGCAGTGAAGCAGTTCCTGTTGTCAAAAGGTATAAAACAAGAATTTAGTACTCCTAGAGCGCCAGAACAAAATGGTTTTATCGAAAGGCAGAACAGAACCGTAATTGAAACAGCAAAGTCAATGCTGCATTCAAGAGATTTGCCTTTATATTTATGGGGAGAAGCTACAAATACAGCTGTGTACCTCAGAAACAGAATAGCGTCCGATGTTATAGGAGGAGTCACACCTTTTGAGTTATGGTTTGGTCATAAGCCATGTGTAAAGCATATGAAAATTTTTGGAAGCGAAGTTTTTGTACACATTCCGAAAGAACAGAGAACTAAATGGGAGAAAAATTCTAAAAAAATGCATTATGATCGGGTATAACGAAGAAAGTAAGGCGTATAGAGTTTACGATTCAAGTGCAAGAAAAATTTATGTAAGGAGAGATGTTGTATTTAACGAAAATCGAAAAGAGCCACATGAAGTTATTGAAATGAATACACAGTGCACAGAACCACTGGATTATACTACTTAACAACGGAGCTGTCGCATGGAGTTCCAGAAAACAGACAGTTACAGCGACATCTACAACGGAAGCTGAGTTTGTTGCATTATGTTCGGCAACTAAAGCGACGATGTGCTTGCGACACCTAATGAATAGTCTGAACATGGTACAGCATTTTCCAACAACAATTTTCTGTGACAATCAACAAGCAGTCAACTTGGTCTTGAGTCCACAATCATCCAAACGTACACGTCATATAGACGCACAATATTTTTATACTTGCGATATGCAAAATCAAAATGAAATTAATGTTCAATATATACCAACTGATTATCAACTTGCTGATCAATTAACAAAACCATTATCAGTAGAAAAACATAAAAATTTAATTTCGAAATTTGGATTGTAAAAAAAAAAAAAATATTTATTTTAATATTTTGAATTCTTTATTAAAAGATAGCGAGAGGGAGTGTTGAAATTATCGCTCTCTTTTGTATTGTTATTGTATTTTTGATTTTGCACTTTGCGCTCATTCTTATTATTCTTATTCTTCTTAATATTGTTTCATTATTTTTGAATAAAGATCAGTAACTAAGATCACTGCGCTCAACAAGAAGTGATCTTCTTTATTTAAAAATTCGTCTTATATATTCTTTCCTTAACATTAGATACAAATACAACTATCATTATACCTTAAAAATAATAACAAATAGTATTACAACTAAATACAAATACAATTTCCCTAAGTCCTAAATCTATGCATAAAAAATGTGTTCATTGTTTTTATCTCCCTTTCTCTTGTTTTAAGCTTTGCTTGTGGAACGCATGTTCTACATGATCCACACTTACTTCTTTGTTTATGTTTTCAACATTTTTCCAACGCATGCACAGTGACACTTGTTTTTGTTATTGCTAATCGCTGATCTTATTTGATGCATTGCGCGACCTTGCAAGTGTCGTTGAACTTTGTAAATTTGCAGCATTTACTATGTGCGTGGATTCTACCAATAGTAAACACAATGCAGGTAAGTATATAGGTACATAATGTGATTACCCATTAGGAAAGATAAGAACAATGATTACATGTTTAATACACTAGTGATATAGATACGGATATATGTGTTGCAACACTACAATAGATTTCCAATGCAACATATTGATGATCAGCTAGATAAACTTGTTAATGCAAAAATTTTTACAACACTAGACTTAAAAAATGGATTCTTTCACGTCCCAATGGATGAACAAAGCATGAAATATACGGCGTTTTCAACTCCTGATGGGCAATTTATGTTCACAAAGACACCATTTGGACTTAGACATCTAGTTTTAATCGATTTGTATCACATATTTTCTCGGATCTTATCAAAAAAGGTAGCGTTATTCATTATGTTGATGATTTAATTATTCCCTCACAGAGATACGAACAAGGTATTGCTCATTTAAAAATTGTCCTTAAAGTCGCATCTGAAAATGGTTTGGAGCTTAGCTGGAAAAAATGTCAATTTCTAAAAACCACTGTAGAATACCTCGGTCATACAATCTTCGATTCAAAAATTTTTCCTTCAGAAGAAAAAATTAAAGCTGTATAAAAATTTCCAATACTAACAACACGAAAACACTAACAAAGTTTTTTAGGTCTAACTGGGTATTTTCGGAAATTCGTGGAAAATTACGGAACTATAGTTGCACCTTTGACAATGAGGAACATATCTCAGCTTTCGGCACTATTAAAAACAAACTTTCGCAGAATCCTGTTTTTCATATCTATGATCCATCTGCTATAACGGAATTACATACAGATGCAAGTAAAATTGGTTTAGGAGCAATTTTACTGCAAAAAGGAACTGCTTGCTCTGATTTACATCCCGTTTATTTTTGGAGCAAAGCTACAAACAACGCTGAGAAAAATTATCATTCATATGAACTAGAGGTATTGGCAATTGTCGAATCTGTCAAACGGTTAAGACCATATTTATTAGGCATCAAATTTAAAATTATTACGGATTGTGCAGCGTTTCATAGGACCGTGAACAAGTCAGATATACCTCCAAGAGTCAAACGCTGGACACTATATCTCGAAGAATATGATTACACAATGGAACACAGAAAGGGAGATCGCATGAAACATGTGGATTCCTTTAGTAGAAACCCCATAATGATTGTGAAAAACGCTCTTTCAGCCTTAGTAAAAAGTGAACAGAATAAAGATGAAAATATTACTGCCATAAAAAATAAATTAGAAACTGAGAACTATAAGGACTATTTCATGTGCGGTGAAGTTTTAATGAAAAAAGTGGAAGGAAGGGATACGCTATTTGTACCAGTATCCATGGAAAAGGATATAATCAAAAATGCACACGAAAAAGGGCATTTTGGTATTCAAAAAACCTTAGAAGTTCTTAAAAGAGAATACTACTTTGAAAAAATAAAATCAAAAGTAGAACAAGTCATTCAGTGTTGTATACAATGTATTACAATGAATAAAAAACATAGCAAACAAGAAAGAAAGCTCTGTCCAATACCAAAAGATGACTTGCCACTCGTTACATTCCATCTGGATTATTTAGGACCTATGACTTCAACATCGAAGGGCTACAAATATGTATTAGTAATAATAGATGGATTTTCAAAATTTACCTGGATATACCCAACAAAATCAACTACAACAAAAGAAACATTAGACAGATTTCAGATCTTAGTGAAAACATTTGGATATCCTCAACGCATTATTACAGACAGGGGTACTTCATTTACATCCTGTAATATAAATTGGAGAGGATTCCCTAGGGGTTTCGTACGCCAGCACAGAATGCCACAAGCGAATTACTACCCAGTTGTCTTTTTCCTGTTTAATTTAAAATGCCAATTTTGAGTTTCGGCTGCTTAAACAGAAGTGATCTCCTTTATTTTAAAATTCGTCTTATATATTATTTCCTTAACATTAGATACAAATACAACTATCATAATACCTTAAAAATAATAACAAATAGTATTACAACTAAATACAAGTACAATTTCCCTAAATCCTAAATCTATGCATAAAAAATGTGTTCATTGTTTTTATCTCCCTTTCTCTTGTTTTAAGCTTTGCTTGTGGAACGCATGTTCTACATGATCCACACTTACTTCTATGTTTATGTTTTCAACATTTTTCCAACGCATGCGCAGTGACACTTGTTTTTGTTATTGCTATTCGCTGATCTTATTTAATGCATTGCGCGACCTTGCAAGTGTCGTTGAACTTTGTAAATTTGCAGCATTTACTATGTGCATGGATTCTACCAATAGTAAACACAATGCAGGTACATAGGTACATAATGTGATTACCCATTAGGAAAGATAAGAACAATGATTACATGTTTAATACACTAGTGATATAGATACGGATATATGTGTTGCAACACTACACCCCTACTCTTTAAAGAAAAATTTATGGTGTTTACGAATAAATTTTGATAATTTTGTGTACATGTAATTATTGAAAATAAAAAAAAAATTCAAATTTAACTAAAATTTAGTTACAAGTTATAATTATTTAAAAGATAAAAAAAATTATGTTTGAATTTAAATGATTATATGGATATTTAAATTTTTTTTTATAGTTTTGCTTATGCTTATACGTAAAAATATGAATAAGATTTTTTAGTTAATTTCATTGATCAAAATTCAAAAATAATATTTTCATTCAGTAAGATACATTCCATTTTTTTAACATATTGTTGTGATATTCTTTATGTATACCTTTGATATCTAAAATAGAATTAACTCCTCTTAAATCTACGATTTTATATGGACCATGATATGGACTATTATATTTTTTTCTATTTGATGCCTTAACTAATACTAAATCTCCTACTTTAAAACTAGATGGATTGCAATCCTTATCACTAATAGTTTTCCTTTTATTTTTTACTATATTTATAAGTTCTTTAGCTTTAGCTAATGACCTTTGGAGCCTTAATCTAAGTTCACTTACGTAATCATCTATATTATTGATTGGATTTTTATTTTGCAAAATATCGCTTGGTAAATATGAAAGTTTTCCAAAAATTAGTTCATATGGCGTATATTGTGTATCGACATGAGGTGTCGTATTATAAGCAAAAGTGTAGTACGAGATCCACTTATCCCACTCATAATCATCGGCTATTGTTAATAAAAATTCATTTAGGACCCTGTGGTTTCTCTCTACAGTGCCTAAAGTCTCATGATGATAAGGGGTAGAGAATACTTGTTTTATTTTTAACAATTCACATACATTACGCATTAATTCGTTCGTGAATTCCGTACCTCTGTCTGTTTTTAATACTTTAAAAAAACCATATTTCAATATAAATTGTTCAACTATTGTAGAAGCCGTTGTTTTTGCGTCTTTTGATGACATCGGATATGCCACAACAAATTTTGTTAAAACGCACTGCATAGTCAGAATATATCTGAAACCGTTTGCAAGTCGCAAAGGTCCAACAGTGTCAACCTCAATGGTTTCAAAACTCGTACCTGGTGTGTCAGTTATGACCATTTGTTCTTTTGTATGTCTAGTCTGCTTGTTATATGCACATGTTTTGCAATCTTTAATAAATTTTTTTATCATTTTGTGCATATTTTTCCAAATATATCGCTGTTTTAATTTTAACTCAGTTTTTCGGATGCCTATATGTCCTGAGTGGACAGAATTGTGATACTCTTCTATGAGCCTATATTTTAACATATCATCTGTTATACGTTTTGGGGGTTCATATATCAAAATTTTTAAATTTCCTTTTTTCTTTTGCTGCAGCGCATTAAATACCTCTTTAAAAAGATTCACTGGTGTATAGTTAAATATTTCATCATCACTCGTCAGTGCTAATTCTTCTATCTTTAGTTTTTCCATTTTCGATGAAAGCTTCTCCAAAAGCGAACCTAAATTCGATGGATTATCACCACATCTAATTACTACTTCTTTGCTATCAATCTCTATCACACCTTTATTTTTATAACTTTTGTCGACATTAAACTTTAATTTCTTCAAATTTCTAATGTCAGTCAAGGACGTGCAGTTCCAAATTTGAAGTTGATCAGGCTTCTCTGAAAGTCTACATTTCTCCTTACTACATTCTTCTGTCGCGTTCTTCGCAGACATACCCCTCGTAATTACTAATTCTCTTCTACTCATTATCTCATCTTCATCCCCTTTTGGCATCATTGTTTTAAGTAAGTCTGAGTCAATCTTTATCCTTGATAAAGCATCAGCATTTGTGTTAATTTTCCCTTTCATGTATACGATTTCAAAATCATATTCGGATAAGTCTAAACGAATCCTTGTTAGTTTCGATGATGGATTTTTATGTGTAAAAAGTGACACTAAAGGTCGATGGTCAGTGACCACAATAAATTTCTTTCCAAATAAATAAGGTCTAAAAAAATTAATACCCCAATGAATGGCTAAAAGCTCCTTTTCTATTATTGGCTTATTTATATCGTGCTTTTGTAGCGTTTTGCTAGCATATGATATAGGTAAGTCTTTGCCTATTTCACCTTGAGACAACACCGCGCCTAAAGCATAATTAGATGCGTCTGTAGTTAACACAAAAGTCTTATCAAAATCTGGATATTGCAATACAGGTGGATTGATCAATTTTTGCTTCAAAGCTAAAAATGCGTTCTGACAATCATCAGTCCAATTAAATGGCTGATTTTTCTTCAAAAGATCATTTAAACACCTTGCAACATCAGCAAAATTTGCAATAAATCGCCTATAATAGTTGCAAAAAGCCACGAATCTTCTAACTTCGTCTGCATCCTTTGGAACAGGATATTGCTCAATCGCTTTATATTTAGACGGGTCAGTTTTTATGCCATCTCGCGTTATTAAATGACCAAGATAAGCTGCCTCAGTCTTTAAGAAATTGCATTTATTCACATTCAATTTCAAATTATACCTTTGCAAACGTTCAAAAACTCTAGCTAAACTTTCATTGTGATGTTTCAGGCTACAACCGAATACTATCACATCATCAACATACAAAAATGCATTTGCGTCTAAACCACTTAGTGCAATAGTCAACATTCTTTGGAAACTATTCGAAGATATTTTTAAACCGAAAGGTAATCTTTTAAATTGATAGTGACCATTCGAAGTTGAAAATGCCGTTAATGGCCTAGAATTACTATTAAGACCTATCTGATGAAATGAACTTGTCATATCTAACGTTGAAAAATATTTCGCCCTTCCTAACCTATCCAAAACATCTTCAAGTCTTGTTAGTGGAAATTTATCATTTACTATTTTTTTATTTAATTGTCTGAAATCTACAACAAGTCGCCATTTCTTTTCATTAGTATTACTTTTCTTTGGCACTATAAGCAAAGGTGAATTATATGGACTGGTTGAATTTTCGATTATATTATCCTCTAACAGTTTGTGAACTTGATTATTAATTTCTTCAGTCTGTGAATGTGGTAAACGGTAATTTTTGATATAAACTGGAACATTGTCTACAGTTTTTATGTTTTGGGTATAAAAATTATTTATCGAGAGTGGTTCATCATCTAGATGAAATACATCTTGATATTTTTCAAAAATCTCAATAAGTGAGTTCCGAGCTTCATCATCTTTTACGTCGAGATTGAGAACCTTTAAAAAACGTTCAAACCTATTTTTGTCATAGAAACTTTTTTGTTTAAATTTTAAAATTTCGTAATCTTTTAATGGTTCTATATCAAGATCTAATTTTGATAATGTTACCTCTGACTCTGTCGCATTTAGTATCTTTATATGACATATCCCTTTACTGGGTATAATTGAGTTACCAACATAAACTCCTTCACATACTTCTTTGTTCAAAATTACGCTATCTTCGCATACCCTCAAATTCACGGGATGTATTATCTCAGTTCGAGGTGGTATGACAATTTTAGAAATTTTACGAGTTTTTGTATCCATTGGTAGAACAATATCATTTCTTCCTACTACCATCGTTAAGATATATGTTTCATAATCTATTTTACATAGATATTTTGAAAGAAAATCTCGCCCTAATATTCCATCTGTTTCAATTGGAAATTCATCTTTAACCAAATGAAAAGTGTGTTGCACATTTTGTGCACCTAAATCAAATTGCAATATAGTGCCTAATGAAAAAATTTCTTCATTGGTTATACCAGAAAGCTTGCACTTCTCTTCTGGTGAAAATTCATGATTCGAAAAAATACCTCCAGATTTGCACACCGAAATATCCGCACCGGTGTCAACCAAAAATGTAAGTTTTTCTCTAGCATTTTTACAGGTTAATGTAACATAATTAGTTAAACTATCCGAGATCTGATAAATTTTTAGTTCTGGTTCCCCGGAGGAGGATCGGACTGGCTCCCCGGGTTTTGCTCGTTTCCCTGGTTCTGCAGTACATTTACACGTTTGTTACCGTCATTATTATTTTGGTTGTTTCGCCTATTTTGGCCATTTCGATTGTGCCAATTTCTACCATTATTGTTTGAATTATTGTTTCGGTTATTCCGATTATTGTGATTTCCGTTGTTATTGTAATGATTACCAGAATTTTTATTAAAATTTTTGCTATTATAGTTTTTACTGCAGTTATAGGTATTGCCATTATTGCCATAACTATCGTAATTTCCATTTTTGTTGTTATTGTAATTTTTACGATTAAAATTTTGATTATTCCGAGCATTAAAACTCATAACCTTCACCTGACCATTCTAACTGTCATTCTCAAGTTCCAATGCCAAATCCACCGCTTCGTCGAAAGATTTTGGCATGGCCGCAAATACAGTTTGCTTGAAACAATCATTTAAACCAGCTTTGAAAACCGTCAAGCTGTATTGAGAATTTAATTTAACTACAACCGATTTTTCTGACTGAGTCGCTGATTGACCCAAATCATTTATTTGTAACTTATTTAAGTCACTAATCAACTCTAATATCCTTTCTTTGTACTTAATGATACTCAAATTTCTTTGAGTGCAGCTCGATAGCATACACTGCACTTGAGGTATCGTCAAACTACTTTTATACCGTTCTTTTAAAATCGTACTAAGTTCGTTAAAAGTTTTTGGCACTGAAGCTATAATCGCAGTCCTTACAGTTTCCGACAATTTAACATAAACCACAAAGTCTATTAATGAAATTTTTCCATCCGATGACAGGGATTTATGTAGGATTTCGACTATTTTTAGAAAAGTTTCTAACTCTTTCGTATTTCCGCTAAATATCGGAATAGTTTTTACCGCAACTTCTAAATTGAAATCTGCCATATTCGAACTATTTTTTAAAAAACCTGATATTTCCTCAAAAGTGCTGTCAAAATCACTTTTCAATTGCTCAAATTTGCCTTTGTCTAGCTGTTTTAGTTTATCTTCATCTAAGTCTAAATCTGTGACTAACTCCAAAAAATTGTTCCTCAATTCCTCTATGTCCTTTAGTTTCTGAACTAAAGTTTCATTTTTGAAACCTCTATTTCTTCCTTTCTTAAAGTTCGACAAAATCTTCTCTAAATCTTCTTTGCACTTTTCTAATGGTTCCATAAAAAAGTTAAATATATAATGTATACAAAATAAGTAAATAAATATACTCTACAAAATTTCAACGTAAAATAACTTAAATACGTCCGCTTTATATCCGCTTCAAATTTTGTTTTTACTTATTCTTCGTATTCTTCTTTTTTGTTTTTTGTTCAATTTTTATTTAATTTTTTTCTTTCTTTTTTAAGAATTCTTCATTTCTAAATGTATTTTTCTATTTTATATCTTTCTCTTTTATTGATTTTTATTCTTTTATTTTTTTTTAAATCAATTTTTTTTTTATTCAATTTTTATTTTTATTTTTTTTTAAATACATTTTTTATATTTATTTTTTTTATTTTTTTTTAAATTCATTTTTTTTATATTTATTATTTTTTTTTTTTCTTTTTTCAAACCAAATCTTAAATAAAATTCTTAATAAACATATTTATTAAGTGTCTCAAACACCCTTTTTCGACTTCAACTCCTTCTCTAGGACATCAATTTTCTGCCACATTTCTGACGCAATCTCCCAGAATGGTGGAGGATCTGCATTAACTGCTCTCTTCAAATGCGCCAACTGACGTCTAATTAAAACTTTTCTACCACCACGCTTCTTCTTGGCAATGGTAGTGTCTACCAGAGGAATGACGGTTAGTTTTTCGTCCTTAGCCCTTGCTTCCCTAGCTCTAAGCTGTTCTATCGTAAGGGGTTTAGGACCCGCATTCTTGTCATATGCGTCCATAAAAAATTAAAATTTCAAGAAAAATCGACGCGTCTTAAAATTTGGCAAAAATTTCTCAGGATCAAAGTTTCCAAAAATTATTTCGCAGGATCTACCGCGTATCAAAAAAACTCTAAGCCTTTAATTAGGCAGGATCGCCATGTAATATAAATTGGAGAGGATTCCCTAGGGGTTTCGTACGCCAGCACAGAAGCGAATTACTACCCAGTTGTCTTTTTCCTGTTTAATTTAAAATGCCAATTTTGAGTTTCGGCTGCTTAAACAGAAGTGATCTCCTTTATTTTAAAATTCGTCTTATATATTATTTCCTTAACATTAGATACAAATACAACTATCATAATACCTTAAAAATAATAACAAATAGTATTACAACTAAATACAAGTACAATTTCCCTAAATCCTAAATCTATGCATAAAAAATGTGTTCATTGTTTTTATCTCCCTTTCTCTTGTTTTAAGCTTTGCTTGTGGAACGCATGTTCTACATGATCCACACTTACTTCTATGTTTATGTTTTCAACATTTTTCCAACGCATGCGCAGTGACACTTGTTTTTGTTATTGCTATTCGCTGATCTTATTTGATGCATTGCGCGACCTTGCAAGTGTCGTTGAACTTTGTAAATTTGCAGCATTTACTATGTGCGTGGATTCTACCAATAGTAAACACAATGCAGGTACATAGGTACATAATGTGATTACCCATTAGGAAAGATAAGAACAATGATTACATGTTTAATACACTAGTGATATAGATACGGATATATGTGTTGCAACACTACAATCCAATGATTTTGCAAAATTTTGCAAAAAACAATATATTGCATTTAGAGACGACGACAGGAATTCCTCGGGGAAACGGGCAAGTAGAACGTGTAAACAGTGTTATTTTATCAACATTGTCAAAACTTGCAGTCGATGAGCCTGATAAGTGGTATAAATACGTAGATAAGGTACAGAGAGCAATTAATTCGACATACCACCGAGTAGTAAATTCTACTCCACATGAAGTCTTGACAGGAGTTATAATGCGAACCGAAAATGGTAATGAAATTATGCAAATATTACATGAAGAATTAGTTCAATCTACAACAGAGAAATTCAACGTCAAAGTGTTCGTGATAACATCATAAAAGCTCAAAAAGACCAAAAATTACAATTTGATAAAAATAAAAAGGAGGCAACTGTTTATGTAGTTGGCGATATTGTCGCAAGTAAGCGAACACAGTTTGGAACAAGTTTAAAACTTAAAGAAAAATATTTTGGACCATATATCGTAACAAAAGTAAAACGCAACAACAGGTATGATGTTCGAAAAATTGGAAATGGGGAAGGACCTACTAATACATCAACAGCATCTGAATTCATGAAAGTTTGGACTATATAATCGGAGTCCGATTAAATTTCAGGATTGGCCGTGTGGTGATATAATCATTTGATATGAATACACCTGAACAAATTAAACTTTGTACAGTCTGTTAAATAAGAGCGTGGTCACGATTACTCGCGATCGGTAAAGTATAATGCTGTAATTTTTTTTTCTCACACAGAGGGCAGTATTGTCCTTCATGCTTCGTGAAAGTGAATCAGCTGACCACTCTTTTCAATGCGTTCTCAGCATTTTTCCAAAATGAGTACCGCGTACGCGTCGCGCTTTGAAGCCGTTTTTTTGTGTTTGCACCCCAAAGGTCCCAAAATGACCCAAGCGGCGGCTGCGAAGTATATGCAAAAGTCGAAACAGTTTGTGAGTAAGTGGGTGAATCGATTCAAAGAAGAAAAAAATGTCGATGACTTTCCAAATCGTGGGTCTGTCGGTGTAGTGACGGAAAAACAGGAAAAACTGATCTGTGCTCTATTTTCGAAAAATCCAACATTAACTTTGCGTGAAGGTGCTTCGAAATTGTCCCAAAAAGGTTTGAATATCTCCCACGGAACTATTCGTAATCATTTGATTGCAAATAGTGTGAAATACCGAAGTACTTTGCAAAAACCGATGCTCAGTGAAAAACATGTCCAAAAACGTCTTGAATGGGCCAAAGACAATTTGGATCGTGACTGGGGCAACGTTATCTTCACTGATGAATCCTCTTTTTGGGCCTTTCCTATCATCAGGCATGCCTGGAAAAACCGACCCTGCAACTTGAAACAGCTGGTTCGACGCATTCACAAAATTTGGAGGTCGTTTTCAGAAGAGTATGCGCAAAATCTTGTTCAAAGTATGTCGCGAAGATGTCAAGCTATAATTGATGCTGGGGGTGATTGGACCTGCTATTAATGTATTTGCATTGAAGTTTTCGATCAAATAAATCAATATTAAAAAGAATTTTCGCAATGGGTATTTTCATTTTCTCACAACAATGACCACGCTCTTATTTAACAGACTGTATATAATAAAACAGAGTTCTTAGAAATCTAAATTATAAAATCAAATATTATTCTAAAAATTGTTTCACTTTTGATTTGAATTCGAATAAAAACGTTATTAAAATTAAACTAAAATCTTACATTTATATGTCTTATGGTATTGGGTTTTGATGCAAGCTTCTTGATCAAAGTATCACGAGTTTATTATATAATTGTAAACAAATTTTAATTAAATGATAGCATTTTGGTGTTATTGTTATAATTAAAATTTGGTATAACTCCAACACTCAGGTATGATCCAATTCTAGGACATTGCCAGGTTGGGAGTTTGACTGGGGCGGTACATCTCTCAAATAATAACGGAGGTGTCCCAAGGCCAGCTCAGTGCGGACAGAAACCACACATAGAGCAAAAGGGCAAATGCTGACTTGATCTCGGTGTTCAGTACACACAGAGACAGCAAAAGCTCGGGCTATCGATCCTTTTGGTTTAAGGACTTTTTAACAAGAGGTGTCAGAAAAGTTACCACAGGGATAACTGGCTTGTTGCGGCCAAGCGTTCATAGCGACGTCGCTTTTTGATCCCTCGATGTCGGCTCTTCCTATCATTGTGAAGCAAAATTCACCAAGCGTTGGATTGTTTACCCATGCTAGGGAACGTGTGCTGGGTTTAGACCGTCGTGAGACAGCTTAGTTGTACGCTCTTAATGACAAAAGTTGTTGCGACAGCATTCCTGCGTAGTACGAGAGGAACCGCAGGTACGGACCAATGGCACAATACTTGTTCGAGCGAACAGTGGTATGACGCTACGTCCGTTGGATTATGCCTGAACGCCTCTAAAGTCGTATCCGTGCTGGACAGCAATGATAATAATGGGGCATTGCATTGTATGGCTTCCAAACCATTTAAAGTTTATATTCATTTATAAACGACAATGGATGTGATGCCAATGTTATTTGTAACATAGCAAATCCGGGAGGATTAAATATCACCTGGGTGGCGCGCTAGTTACTTATTAAAACATTATTTAATACAATGACAGTGCCTAGAATCAATTGTAAACTACTTTGATAACGGGCAAGGTGTAGTAAGTGGTAGAGCAGCTGCCATACTGCGATCCACTGAAGCTCATCCTTCGCTTGATGATTCGATCTAAATGTTTGAGAAAATATCAATGGAAGATCCATTTAATGTATTGGAAATTACATGATCTCTTCATTTTAATCAGTCAAAAAAAAAAACTTTGTTTAACGATAGTAATATTGTTAAACACAAAAACATCCCAGTGTGCCACACGGTTCATATCTTCGCTTTTTTACCCGTTACGGATCCGTTACTGATCAGGGTTTATCGACTGTTGTTATTTTTTTTTTATTTTTTTTGCCCAAATAGGGCTCTGGGAATTAATAACAACAACAACAACAACCTCTGAGCGCATCTACTTTCGGAAGATCGGGATATATCTATTATAAAAATCGGTATAAGTTAAGAACCCCTGGATGGATTTTAAAAATATTGGTGTCATATGAAAGGTATTCTACCGGACTATATAATTGCCATACAAAGTTTTTCAATTTGAGTGATAGTTTTCGAGATATGACAATTTACAAAATACCGTTATTTTTCCCAAAAAATGCGTTATTAACCTGTAATTTTAATAACTAAATTAGGAAGCCTAATTTATTTCCTTTCATTTGATATGCATTATGTATCTGAAATTGCATCATTAATAAATTTTTATAGAAAAAAACAAAAATGGACCAAATCAATTTTCTTCCAATTTGGAACTTTAACAACAACAATGCCAAAACAGACAACAACAACAACAACAACTTTACTACTACTACAACAACAGTAATTTTACATAAGAGTAGGAGTAATTGGGCGGCCTGCGGCCGCAGCTCAGGATTTAAAACTCCCAAAAATCCGATATTGGCTTCGCGGCGGCCTTCGGCCGCGGATCAGTCTATAATATATCCAACACATAGTTTGCTAACCAAATTGCGCGCGCAATTTTTAATAAAAATTTTAAATTTTTTTAATATAAGTAGCTGATCCTCTTTGTTGTTGTTGTTGTAGTAGTATCCAAGTTGTTGTTGTTATAGTAGTAGTTGTTGTTTTTGTTGTTGTAGTTGTTGTTGTTGTCTGTTCTGGCATTGTTGTTGTTTAAAGTTCCTAATTTCAAGAAAATTGATTTGGTCTCTTTTTGTTTTTTTCTATAAAAATTTATTAATGATGCAATTTCAGATACATGTTGCATATCAAATGAAAGGAAATAAAATGGGCTATCTAATTTAGTTGTTAAAATTAAAGGTCAATACTACATTTTTGTGGGAAAAATTCAGTTTTTTTGGGAAAAAAATGGGGTGAATTTTTGAAAAATTGTCATATCTCGAAAACTGTCACTCAAATTGAAAAACTTTGTATAGCAATTGTATAGCTTTATAAAATACCTTGCATATGACACCAGGGGTTCCCAACTTATACAGATTTTTATAAAAGATATATCCCGATCTTCCGATGGCTATATCTCCGAAAGTAGATCCGCTCAGAGGTTGTTGTTGTTGTCGTTGTGATTAATTTTCAAAGCCCTATTTGGGCAAAAAAATAAAAAAAATACAACAACAGTCGATAAACTGGAATTAAGCCAAAATTTTAAACACTAGCATTATGCTGTATCCCAATAATGCAAGAAAGCGAAAAAAAAAAAAATTTATGAAAATTTTTCAAATCAAACGTTCCTTAGCAAAAGACAAAAACACAATGAACAGAAAACAAAAGGTGCGTTTACACAACAATAAATTATTAAATGACATGCCAAGTTTACATAACTTGGGTCTTAAACAAAACGGTTTAAATTTTTAATTTAAATGCTTATTAAAGTTCAATATTAATAGGTGCGTTTTCGTGGCAAGTGGGCTTAAAGTGGGATTAAATGTGCTAACTGTGGTCGAACAAAACGCTGCATTGTGAATAGCACTTTCGAAAATTATGTTCTTCTTTATTAACAGCTGACGTTTGTTTATGTTTCGGTTTTTTTTTTTTTTTTGGTATATTTTTTACAAAATTCTCTAGAAAAAAATTAAATAGTTTTCTAAAAATACAGAAAAATGAATAGTCTGAACAAAGTCACATTACATTTTTTCAATATCGCCGCCAGTGCCAAGGAAAATTCGCTGAAAAATATTTTCGGTAAACGCAACCTTACAGCATTTGGCACATGTCGAAAAATCCAGATTATTCGGGTAATGGACATGCTACAGTTTTAAATGTTCAAAAGCCAAGCTTAAGGTGCAGCTGCGGTTGTGGTATTAAACATCACATTCACACCAAAGGTGAACACAAATCGGTTGAGTTTTTACTGAAGAAATTGTCGCAGAGCGTAAGGCTGTGCCAACTGCTTTGGATGGATTGTCAGTTTCAACGTCAATCATACAGTTGACACTGAGGAAGAACCCAAAATTGATCCAAATGCTGATAAGCCCGAAAGCGAAGCAAGCCACGATTTCCTACAAGGAAAACCACAGGAGGGCGAATATAATGACCAAAAAATTTATGAAATGTGTAATTTTGAAGGCGAATGGAATGATAAAGTATACGCTGGTGGTGTGCTCGATGGTTATCTATATGATTTACTTATGAATTTATTTGAAGAGAAGGGTATCAGCAATGAATTTGTTGAAAAATTGTCTGACCACTTTGCAGCAATGTACCACCGGGTCTTGATTAATATGAAGAAGGTCGCTGCTTTGCTTTTAGTAATAGTTTACCATCAGCACATTTTGAAAAAGTACGCCATGGTCAGCAACGTTTTGAAGAAATTGTAGATGATTTTAATCGACAAAGATCCAGTTCAGTGACACGTGACAATTTGGCCCAACAATGCCAGAAACTACTGAATTGCAGAGACAAATTTCGGCCCGATGCACAGTGTTTCACGTAGAACAAGCTAGCTGGACAAAATTATTTTTTGATATTTTCGGGTAGTATAAGCCTTATTACGACATATTATTAATATTTTGATATACAGGGTGTTCCAAAATTTCCCGAACGGTCAAGTGTTTTTAATGCTGCACGTTAAATAAAAAAAAAAAAACACGTGTCCAATATTTTTAAGAGTGCAGTGCAACGATACCAATTTTGACCCTCTATACCTCTCCTTCCGCGGTTGACGGAAGAAACTTCAAAATTTTATATGGAAACTCCCAATTTTTATTGCGGATTCTGATTTTACGTGCAAAAATACGACACTTTTGTCTGAAACATTTTTTGTTATTCGGCATGGATCACAATCATAACCAGGAATTGCTCATTGGGGGGTTTTCATGCAGATTAATTTTATTTTATTTCAATATTTTCAATTCATATACATATAAAGGAAAAAGATATATAGGAAAAAGATCTTAATAGAGAGGGTTTGAACCCGCAAAAATTGGTATCGTTGAATAGCTCTCTAAAAAAAATTAAACAAAAAACCAAAAAAGAAATAAAACAACAGAATTTTTTTATGTTGGAAAAAGTATAAAAACCAACATTTATTGTTTCTTTTTTTGCCAAATGTTCAATTACTACTCAGTTTCATCGTTAATTTCATCCGATGAATCTGATATATATATAATCTTCCTCAGGCAAGATATTTGGTCGTGATTGTGGAACTATTGTAGGAGGGATAATTAGTTTTAAGACCTCTGCACACAATTTATCTCTTTTTTTTTTTTGGTATTTCTCTTAAGGAGTTTATAAAAGGATCAGAAGTTAAGAGTAGCATAGATAATAAATCCTTATTCGTGGTAGTGGTTGTGAAGAAAATATACCAAATTTAAAATCCTCACCATCCAACCAGCTTTTAAACTCTATCTTAAAGCGGTCTTTGGACTTCCCTGCAGAAACCAACTTTGGATCGATTTTTGAAGAACAGTTGGCAATTTTCTCCTTAATTACCCTCAAACAGTCTTCAGTTACATCAAACACTTTGAATTTTAATATTATTAAATCGTAAAGACAGTCATTTTTTTTTTGACCTTGTCATGCTTAAGCAACTCTTGAAAAAACTCACTTCTTGAGATTGAGTGAAAATGTTCTGAAAAAAATGAAATAGTTGTAATCCAATGGTCAGGTACAACTAACTTATATCCAAAAATTTGTCTGGATACACAGAGATAAAAATTATTTTTTAAGTGTTTTCGAAACTTTCCCTGAGGGAAGTTATGACAAATGTCTTATTTAAACACAAAATACTAACTTCTTCTTCTGTTAAAAAATCCATCATGAGAATTGCCACAAAATTTCGAACTTTTTAAATACACATACTTATAAAGCAAAAAATTCGAAAATAAATTAAAATAAAAAAATGATTAAAGGTATTCTGGAAAAAATTAAAATAAAATAGATGAACTCTAATGTGCACGTTAAAACTAATATGTTCATCAAGGGAATAGATGTAGCTAACTTATATCCAAAATCTAGACTGGGTACATGCAATTCCAGCTCCTTTAAAGTTGAAAAATAATTACACTACGAGTTATTTTTTTAAGTGTTTTCGAAAGATTTCCTGAGGAAAGGAATGACAAAAATCTTATTCAAACACAAAACACTAACCTTCATTTATAAAATCCATCACTGGAAATGTCATAAAATTATGACCTTTTTAAGACAAAGCAAAAAATTCGAATATAAATTAAAAAAAAAAAATATATATATATTTAAAGGTATTCTAAAAAAATTAAAATAAAATAGATGAACAGCAGTGCGCAGGTTGAAACTAATATATTCATCAAGGGAATAGATGCAGCTAACATATATCCAAAATTTAGACTGGGTACAAGCGGGTACATGCAATTTCGTCTCCATTAATTTAATTTTAATTTAATTTATTAGTTAATTTTGATTTCCTGGTACTACAAAGTTTAAAACCTTATGCAACAGCACCAGCAGCATAGATGTACAGAACACAAAGCAAACATTATCATATAAATAGTTAATGTAAATAAACTTAAAAATATAAGCACATAAATAAAAATTAAGACTATTTTATACATCATTATAAACTTTGACCTTTTAACATTTCGGCCAGTGAGAAAGAAAGAACAAAACAATTAAACATACGTAAATAATTGAAAATTATCATTACTAGTTTGTATTACAAAGAAGAAAAATGAATCAACAATTGTTTTTTGAATTGCACCGCGTTATTACAGGATCTAAGACTAGTAGGAAGCGCGTTCCAAAGACGAATTGAATATATGAAGAATTGCCTTTCAGAAGTTAAACAGGAATACCGAAGAGAGTTTATTGTATTTGTACGACTAGAGCGAGAAAAATTTAACCTTTGAAACAAATAAAGAGGTTCAGCGGAGTATACTATCTTGTGCAAAAGCAGAAGCGAGCGAAAGTTAAGAATATTCTCAAAAGTCATATTATAAATTTTTTTTGCATACAGAGAAACGTGATCCCTCCGTTTCAACCCGAAAACATAACGAGTGATGTTATTAAAAAGCATGTTAAGTTTGTTTTTATGTAAGTAATCACAATTTGAAAATATTTCACAGCCGTAAAGCAGAGTAGGGACGAGATATGTTTTAGCGAGCAGACATCGAATATGCAGTGGAGTGAAGTATTGTGTTGTCCAGAGTGCTCGGAGCATACCGTAAACTTTGCCAACAGTTTTGTTAATATGGTTATTCCAAGTCAACGTTCTATTGAAAGTTACTCCTAAATTTTTCACCGTATCAACATACTCAATACTGCAACCACTTAATGTTAGGTGAGGCAATGTTGAAATATCAAAAAATTTTTTTGATATAACTAGGCATTTTGATTTTTTAGGGTTAAGACTTAAGCCATTTTTTAGTGCCCAGTCGGATATACATACAAGAACCCTGTTCAAGTACATAACGCAGTCCATTAGTTTGTCAATTCTACTACTTGCATAAAGTTGCACATCGTCAGCGTACATATGAAATTTGCAATTTCCCAAAGCATCAGGGAGGTCATTGATATACATGGAGAAGAAAAGAGGCCCTAAAACAGATCCCTGGGGGACACCTCTCTTGACGGGTAGAAAAATTGATGAACTATTGTTGGCAAAGACAGCCTGTGATCTTTCCGAAAGATATGATGACACCAGGTTAGCTGCACTTTGAGAAAATCTGAAAATTCTTTTGAGTTTAGTTAGCAAGATCTCATGGTCAACTGTATCAAAAGCTTTCGAAAAATCCAAAAGTGTTAAAAGACTTACAGCATTGTCATCTAAATTAAGTCTTAAGTCCTCAGACACATCGATAAGGGCAGTTATACAACTGCGTCTGGCCCTGAAACCCGATTGCTTTTCAGTTATGAAATCTTTTCTGTTTAAGTAATTACTTATTTGAGCATTAAGTAAACTTTCTAAAGCCTTTGATAAAAAAGAAAGAATTGCGATTGGGCGAAATTCATCTTGAGATTTCGGTACCGGAATAATTTTTACTTTTTTCCAGCATTTTGGAAAGATAGACTTTGTGAGCACCGTATTAAAGATATGAGTTATGTAAGGGAGTATCCTCGGAAGCAAAATTTTAAAAAAAATAGGGTTTATTTCGTCATAGCCAGTGGCATTCGATTTAACTGATGTAATGCTTTTATAAACATCACTTTGGCTAACGCAAGCGAAACTAAAATTATTACCATGATCTAACGAAATGACATCATTCAGATAAGTATTATCACTAGCCGAGGGCATTGGAATATCAATGAATTTTTTATTAAGATCATCAACATCGACATTTTCACAATTACTAATATTTTTTTTATTTATACCAATGCGACGTATCTCTTGCCATGTTCTTTTGCTACCAACGGCCAAACTGAATTTTTCATCATAAAATTTCTTTTTTGCAGTTTTCACTTCTCTTACAACATTCGAACGTAAAATTTTGAACTCCTGATAAAGTTCGGGGGTTTTGAAACGCTTCCACCTATTGAACGCACAATTTCGCAGCAAAATCTCATTTTTTATTTTACGATTGAACCAGGGCCTTTGTTTATCTTTAATTAGCTTTCGCTTAATAGGAACAAACTCATTGAACAGATTATAAATACTATTTTGAAAAAATTCTACTTGATCATCTACTGACTCGATATCAAAAATCATTCTCCAGTTTACGTTGGAAGTAGCAAAGTCAAGCAGACCATAATCAATATTTTTGAAGTCACGATAGCTGAAACTGCGAGCGGTATCACTTAAAACAAAGTCGTAAGTCATAAAAATCAGATCATGCTTCGAAAAATTAGGAACGGAGAGCTGGTCGTATAAAAGTATTTTGTTTTTCAGGCTCACAAAGAATAAATCCAATAAAGTACTGGTTGTGTTAGTATAATGAGTTGGTATGGAAGAATTTACAGAAAACAAACCAAGGCTTTGCATACTGAGAGCCAAATGATTTTCTCTTAGCAAGTTACTGTTCCAGTCACCTGTAATTATGATTTCAGAAAAAGGAAGAGCAGCATTCTCTAAAAATTTAAAAAAAGGTGATAAGTCTAAAAAACGGTTTGGCCTATAAACACATCCTAAGAACAAATTTCGGTTGTCATATGAGATCGAAAGCATCAAATATTCAATAATGCTGTCAGGTTGTGACTTTGAAATAACTCTAGATGTAATTTTGTCCCTCACGTAGATTGCTACGCCACCTGCATGACGTACCCTATCCGCACGAAAGAGCTTAAATCCATTTAAATGAAAAAGAGAATCGTGCATATCATTGTTGAACCACGTTTCACTAACACAAACAACGTCTACTCCAGAACACTCAAAAATGTATCTGAACTCATCGATTTTTTTAATAAGGCTCTGTGCATTTATATGACAGACTTTAAACCCTTTTTTTTGTTTTGAAAGTATTCGAATTAAATTATAAACATTGTCTTTGGAACAGATGCTTTCGGTACTAAAAGAGCTTGACATGCTTATAATTTGCCAAAAATTTGATCCTATTTAACGCGTGCTTATTGTAAAATTCAGTATTCTTCATTGTACCGCTTAAAAATATGAAAAGCAAAAATGTAAGGTTAAAGATAAATTTTAAGATATAAAAATTCATAATATGCAGAATGTTTTTAAAAATATGATAGCGTTTAAACTGTGGGCTCACGAAAAAAATTGTTACTGTTGTTGTTTGAGGGCACAGTGTTGTTTTTAAGAGATCCAACCTTTTCAACGAGAAAATCCGTGGAACAAACAGGAATAGCGTTGCCATCTACTTTCAGTTTTACATGAACGATGCCACGGCGAGTAAAAGCAGCAGCTATCTGATTTTGCTTTTTGTAGAGTAGAGCTGTTCGAAGAATTTCAGAGTTTGTTTTTGTAAGACCCTCATTCACATAAAACCGTTCAGTTGATTGAAAACCAGCAAGCTGCAAGCATAGCTTATTTTCATTCGCGCGACGAAATTTAGCTGCAGAGTAGAGGACGAAATTCCTATCTAAGGGTGTTTCAAATTTCACAACGATCGTAGAGTCTTTGTTGAAAGTGGGAGAATCTTTACTCTGATTGAGTCGAAAGTTGGAAAACGAAAAAAAAAAAGAAAAACTTTTTTATCTGTTTTCGAAGCTTTCTTACACATTACCCAAAGGAGAAAAAAAACGGCAGGTGGCACTCGGGGAGTGGCCGATGATATTGGAAGCTAATGCTTATTATAAGCTAATATAATAAGCTAAAACTTATTATAGTTAAAACTTATAATAAATTGATATTTTAAAATTTGTTTATTATTAAGTAAGAGGTAAAATGTTGAACTGGAGTATTAAAAAAGCGAGCTTAAATACAAAAATATTTTTATTGCATTATTTTACATTATTATTTATAATATATGATTATTCTTCCGAAACTTCAGTAATTACAGTAGAATTTTCTAGTGATGGGTCTTCTACAAACGATATTATGGGTTTATGGTAACTAAAATATGAAACAAACGTCTGAGATTCTATTTTATCTAAAAATCTTGAAAAAACAGCATCGATTGTTGTACCACTTTTCGTTGTAGCTTGGGTGGGATCATTGTTCATATTTAGTTTTAAAAAATCACGCCCCTCTTACGTTCGAAAAATAAGTGAGAGAGAGAGAGAGAGAGAGAGAGCATGAGCTGGTGCGCGCAATGTTTATAAACATATATATATGTATACATACATATATACTGTATACTGTACTTTGTATACAGTACGTCTCTATTTTTATATGTGTGACGCATTTTCGTTGCAAACATCCGTTACACTTTTTCGTTGCATGTTTTCGCTGTTCAGACTCTGCCTCTCAAAACGTCCGATAAGGAAGCATTAGCTTCCAATAAAAAACTTTACTTAAAACATAAAATACGTTCTTTTTGCTATAAAATCCATCACTAAAATTGTCACGAAATATTGATTTTGCCACAATAAAATCAAGTTGCTTTATTGCTTAATAAAAATAATAAATATTTGAAATTTAACTTACACTCATAAGTTGACTTCTGCACTCAGTTGTTTGTCACCATCAAATATTTACACAAAAAAAAGTAGGTATATTATGTATTTGGGGTATTGTTGACATTACCTCATTACTAATATTTAGATATCTGTTAATGAATTTTGTCCACCTAGCTTGTTCTACGTAAGACACTGTGCGATGAGGGACTACAACGACGAGGACCAAATTGGGGAGAACACTTAAGTGCATTAAATGTGCATATACCAGAAGTCGGCAATGGCAGTCGTACGCATACGATAACTTGATAAGATGACAAGAATAAATTGTATTTTCATGAGGAGACAATGGCTGGAGTGGATCCCGATGATAAGTGGACAACGACACATATTCAGGCCTGTTCCGTAATCCGCGTGGGTTTAATTACTTTTCAGTTAGGAGGCTTTTTGATGAAAATGGTGAGTCACACGATAAAAAGTAATAGAATCTTTTTTGCGGAGAATTTCAGGTTCTATAAATAATATTCGTTTGAATTTATTAAAAAGTAACTGTTTCGGAAATATTCGATAAAGTCGAATTTTACGATTTTTTCCATTTTTTTTAAGAATGTTTCCTAAACGGTTACTTTTTCTTTAATGCAAGTCAATAGAGGTATTCACGATCTAGAGTAACGTCCTGAGTAACAGAGTAACAGGGTAACAGTGCACAACCACAACAACAAAATATACGTAAGTTACTCTGTTACTCTTTTACCCTTTTAGTCAAGCTATTTCTAGTGTAAAATAATCTTACACTTTTGCATTTTTTTTTTACTATTTCTATAGAAACGTTTGAATTTGTTTATGATTGAGAGGCAATTTTCGTTCATCAAAAATAAAAATTTGAATGAGAGAAAAATTTTCATTTAAAAAATTTTTTTTTTGTTGTCAGCTAAAATTGTTTGAGAAACAAAAAGCAAATATACGTGCAAAGTATTGAGTATGCTCACTATTCAGAGTAACTGAGTGCACTTTTACCCTGTTACTCAGCTCGTTACTCTAGATCGTGAATAACTCTAATGTTATTTGTGAAAACTGTAATTTTTCACAAAAAAGATTCTAATACTTTTTATAGTGTGACTCACCATTTTTATCAAACAGCCACCTAAATGAAAAGTAATTGAAACCATACGGATTACGAAACATGCCTGATTGAGAAGCAATACTTTGACGATTTAAATAAACAGTAAATGTGTAATTAATCGTATACAAAGACGCGTTCAACTTTTGTATGCAAAAATAAATGTATTCAACAATTTTCTCAGGTCACTTGCGGCCAGAAGTAATTTTAATACTTTTAATGTATTTAATAAGTTTAATACTATAGTACCTGGAGACCGATCCCTGCTCGGTCAACAATCTGATTTTTTTTATTTTAGTCGATGTTTTTATTCATAGCTATTTTTTGGTATGAAACTTGTATCTTTTCACCTCTAATGATCATACTTTCAAAATGATAAATAAACCTGTGCGAATAATAATAAGAAAAAACTCGGAAAATATCGAATGGAATAGAAAAATATCAAAAACTCAAATTGGGAAATGCCACAAACCCAAAATATTTCGTCATTTGTATGGGGGTGAAATATCTTATCTTCAAAGGATCATAACTCGGAAAATAAGAGTCCTATTGTAAAAATTCGAAAGGAAGATTGTGGCTATTCGATGCTATTGATAAAAAAGAATTTCACCTTTTCTTGTAGCTATGCTGTAAGACTGAACACAGCGTTTCCTTCAAATTCAAACAAGGATATTTCAAAATCCTGCAGATGTAACGAAAGTTCTGCAATGGAGACGGATTCAGCGTCAAAAAGTTCATAAGGCTGCTTATAAGAATTAAAAAGTTCATTCCATATTTTGTTGTGCCTGAGTTATTAACAAAATTTTTTATTTTTATAAAAAGTGGGCGTGGCAATTATTGAACAAAGCCTTCTTTTCGTTATGCTTATATACTCATGATACAGATCCGCATACCAAATTTCATCAAAATATGTTGTACCATTTGTGAGAAATAGCATTTAATTTGTTTTACTTGTATGGGAGGTTCCACGCACACTGGCGATATTTTGTCCACTTTCAGGTCATAGGTGCCTAATAGCAAGTATATTCCCTACAGTTAAATTCAGAAAGATTGCTTTAGTAGTTTTGTTTTTATAGCGTATTATATTTTTTGTGGGCGGTACCACGCCTTTCAACGTATTTTCCTAATACAACGTTATATCACATTTTAATCCTTGTTTGCAGTGGTAACATCTCCTGAATTATCATTAAAATTGTTTGAGTCGTTTTCGAGTAATATTGAATTAAAATTTTCAATGGTTAAAAAGGGGGCGTGTCACTTCTTCGATACCGCCCACTTTTCGGTCATTAAAAGGCATTGATAAGCAGTACCTACATACCAAATTTCATTAAAATATCTTGTAACATTTGCGAGATATAGCATTTTACGTATTTTGCTTGTATGGGAGGTTCCACGCGCAATGGCGATATTTTGCCCATTTTCAGATCAGAGATGCCTTATAGCAATAAGGCTCCTCACAGTTAATTTCAGCATGTTTGCTTTATTAGTTTCCTTTTTATACATATTAATCCTTGTTTCCATTGGCAACATCTCCAAAATTTTCATTAAAATTGTTGGAGTCGTTTTCGAGTAATTTTGAATCAAAATTTTCAAGGGCTGAAAAGTGGGCGTGGCACTTATTCGATCCTGCCCACTTTTTGTCAGTTACAAGGTATTATTAATCCGTACCCGCTCATCAAATTTCATTTAAATACCTTGTATAGTTTGTGAGTTATGACTAAATTAATTTTAAAATTTAAGGCTGTGCCACGCCCTCTGGTGAGCATTTACAAAGTTCAAACCTAGCTCATTCTTCATTGTATGCTAATATCTAACACTGTTCCAAGTTTCATTAAAATCGCTGGAGCCGTTTTCGAGAAAAAATATTGGCACAGAAATAAGTACAAAGAAACAAAAAAACAAAAAAACAAACATACAATTTTAGCTCGTATAAGAAGAGAAGATATAAAAAAATATGCATCATTTAGTTTGCGTACTTCATTTAATACAGTAATTAATTTAACACGCCTTGCTTTCAAATTTTTTTTTTTACAAGCTTTTTACAATAAAATATTGACTTTATATTTAAAAAAAAAACCGCAATAATTTAATTTTTTATAAGATTTTTGTATCTTTGTCGTCACACCTTTCAATGAAGTTTTAACAATGCTTTTAAACTCACGCGAATTTTTGGTGCCTGACCTATATAGTAAATTAAAAAAGATTTCATGGCTAAAATTATGATTTTGAATTGTTTCAATTAATTTTACCGTTTATTTAAGGAATTTCTACTCAATGGTATGTAAGCGTAAGGATCTACTTTGTCTTTCTTTTTCATATCATTGTAATGATCTTATTTAGTTCGGAGAATTAGGCCTACCTATTTCTGCACAGTCATGCAATAAAATAGTGCGATGAGCTGGCTTTGTCGCTTGCAATAAATTAAAGCAAAGTGACAAAGTCTTTCTTCAAAAATTTCCTTTAAATAAAAGATTTTATCTAAGGATTTTAAAATATTATTTTAATATATCCTTCTACATATGATTGTTTCCTTAAACTTAACAAGGTTAATTATCGCTTTAAAATTACAAATATATTAAGAACTATAAGGCTAAAATTATCTCCTAACATTATCTAAGTTAAAGAAAATAACAATAGTAGCAGTAAGCTTAACTAGTCATAAAGTTTATGACCTAAACGCATGTGCATAGCATTGCACATACAAACGTACACCCACTGTACAAAGCAACGCACGCATGTGAGTCACATTATGTATATGAACGTACGTACAAAAGAACGTTAAGTTTTGATACTTTTAGGGCCGATTTCACAATGTTCAGTTAAGCCTTAACTGGAACTTTAACTGGCACTTCGACATTAAATTTCATACAAAATTTTTATTTATCCGGAAGTTAAATTTTAACTGGAGATTGTGAAAACGGCCCTTAGTATGTTAGGACAGTGGCGTGACATTAAATGAACATGCACGCACAACACCTCCCTTTTTTTAAGAAAAAAAAATTTTCGTTATGTAAATTTTTTTTTTTGATATTTACATTAATGTTTAATTGAATTTAACTAGTGTTTAACTACTGTTGTTGTTTTTATCTTTAAAACAAATTATTTTTTTTATTTTGCAGTACATATTTATGTATGTTATCAAAAAAAATTAATATTTTTTTTTTTAAAGCATCTTAAAAATAATTAACAAAGAATTTTTTTATTTTTGCTTAAATTTACAAATTATTCTTATATTAATATACATTCTAACATTTACAATTATAACCTTGCGAGAGCAAGAATCTCACTAGCAGTGGACAAATAATCCACAACAGTGGGATATTAATTGTGAATTGTGGAAGATAGCATGTCTCAAAACCAAATTTGAGAGTGCATTCAACATAATAAACAATTAAGAAAACATTTCCAATGAACACAGCTGATAGCAACAAGTGTACTTACATAAATAACAACAACAGTGTTATTTATGTGAGGATCTTTGACGAGGTAGATCGTTCCGTAGCGTGGCTTAAGTGGTAGAGGCCTGCTGCACTCTTTCATTAGAATGCAGAAGGCTGCAGGTTCGATTCTAGTAAGAAGCAAAGATTAACTAAAATAGGTCTGATGAGGCTATGTACATGTATATATATGCAAATATATATATGTGTATGTGGTAATAGCCGAAACATATGTCACCAATTTCCAAGTTAATATTTGTAGCGTCGGTTGATGTTCATTGCAAATTTGACTGTACAAGTTCGTATTAATGGAATAGCATATGTTTATTTTTTACTTTAATTTTACAATTTCTTAGATCATCTAAATCAATTACTTGGTATGGACCTTTATAAATGTTGTCAAGCTTATGGCCTGCATCATTTTCTAAAAATACCAAATCATTAATTTTTATGTTTTTAGTTTTAGCATTTTTATCATAATAAATTTTTGAATTAGTTTTTGATTTTTCAATAAATTCAAAAGCTCTCTTTTGTGCAACTTGTAAGCGATATTTTAATTCTTTTTCATATGCTTCAATGTTGTATATCGGTTCTATTTCTTTCGAAGTTAGAAAATCGAATGTATTTGGAATTTTTCCATATACAAGCTCAAATGGCGAATAACCGTGAACAGTTGTATTATAACAGTACGTAAAGTACTTAAAACCTTTATCCCAATCGGATTTATCGGGGGATAAATAAGAGCGTAGATACTCATTAAGTGTTCTATGGCTTCTTTCAATTGCACCAAGAGTTTGGTGATGATAAGCAGTAGAAGTTTTGTGTTTTATTTTTAACAATTTGCATAATTCTGCTAAAAGTTGGTTTTTATATTCTGTTCCCATGTCAGTAATGATTTGCTTGACCGGAGCATGCATAAGGATACAATTTTCGACAATTGCCCTAGCAACGGTATTAGCTGACTTATCAGGAATTGCTGACGTAATTAAAAATTTAGTTAAGTCACAAATGATAGTGACGGCATATTCGTTACCATGAATAGATTTTGGTAAAGGACCGACACACAGTGGTCCGAAAGGCTAATCTAGATGGAATAAAGTCATAACTCCTGTTTGGAAGCAGCTAGAAGCCTATAATTTTCAGCAATGAAATGTATTATAGAAAGGGTACTTCACAATAAAAATGGACGGTATACGTCAAGTGGGCGTGACGCAACTTCTACGTGGTAGTAGGTAGAGACCCGATTTTTTAGGGTTTTACTTTATTATGGAAACAGAACCTTACATCAAAATGAACGGTGTACGTCAAGAGGGCATGGCACATGCCTTCTTCGTTTTTTCACTGATTTGAAGTTTAGTGAAAAAAAAAATTTTTATATTAAAAAATTATTTTTTATTTACTTAATCATCATTATAACAAAGAATCAGATGGTTAACACAAACAATTACAATCTACCTGAATAATTTTCAAACATCTTCTTTCCTCGCTTCTTGTTAAATTACCCATTATAAAGCTATTTCCGTGTAATAGGTGTGTAACCTAAAAATGCAATAAAAATTGAAGGGGCAGCTAATTTTTTCTTCATTATTTACGTGACAATTAATAAATAAGAGAAACATAAACAGTTTTGCAATATCGATCAATATGGGTAGTTAAAAGTTTAACTAAACTTTGGGCTACACAAAAAAGTAGTACAAAAACAATACACTCTTAACATTAATTTTTTCTCCCAAAAAAATATTTTAATTGAACACATATTTACAGTAAAATCAATTCATACCTGTCTTAATTCAGGAAAAAAACAATAATTTAAAAAAGTTTTCTAGTTCACTCACACGAACTCTTCAAAGATACTGCTAAAAATAGACCGTTGTCTTATAATAACTGCATTGATACAATTGCTCATGTTTCGATCAACATAGCAAAAAAAATAATGAGTAAATGTAAACAAACAATATACCGTTATGAACTGTGGTCAATTCTCAATCAACTAGTAAAAAAGTTTCATGCTTTTGAAAAACTAGAAAATTTACTTTATTCCATCTAGATTGACCTTTCGGACCACTGTGCGACAGTATCTATTTGTATTTTGTCGAATGCTTTTTCTGAAGTTTTTGTATGTATTAAGGGTTCTTTTGATTTGTTGACAGTTTTATTTTTTTTACACTCTTTGCAGTTTTTAACATATTGTTTGACATCTTTTGTCATATTTTTCCATGTAAAAAGTCTGCGTATTTTTGAAATAAATCTTTTGATGCCTGCGTGGCTCATCATGAAGTTTTCGTAAAATTTCCTGGCGTTCTTTCGGATTAGAAATGGTTTTCGTTCTTGGAGTAATCGCTATAATCATATTCTTGAGATAATCCCTGCCTTTTAATTTAAAATCATTAATATCACAATATTTAAAGAGCTCTTTATTTAGTGATATCTGTAACTTGTTGTAACCTTTATTGCCGACTTCATTATCTAGTCTCGAAAAGAATTGCTGTAAAGTTCTAAAACTTTACATTTTCCTTTTAATATTGTATTATAACAATACGTAAAGTACTTTAAACCTTCATCCCGATCGGATTTATCGGGGGATAAATAAGAGCGTAGATACTCATTAAGTGTTCTATGGCTTCTTTCAATTGTACCAAGAGTTTGGTGGTGATAAGCAGTAGAAGATGTGTGTTTTAGTTTTAACAATTTGCATAATTCTGCTAAAAGTTGGTTTTAATATTCTGTACCCATCTCAGTAAAGATTTGCTTAACTAGACCATGCATAAGGATACAATTTTCGATAATTGCCCTAGCAACAGTATTAGCTGACTTATCAGGAATTGCTGACGTTATTAAAAATTTAGTTAAGTCACAAATGATAGTGACGGTATATGCCAGGGGTTGAAATAAGAAAAAGTTATTACTGCAGAATTTTTTTTTTTTTTGTTGTTATTTGCAATTTTTAGCAAAATTTTTTTAATGTCTTATTCAAGTGATTAACATTAAATATTAATATTAAATAACAGATATCATGGCAATGGTTCAATTTAAAATTGAAAACTTATAGCGAAATTTTCTTCGAATGCATTTATAAAAATATGGTTAAAGTAGAGTTTCCGAGTACTTATTGTGGTTGCTACATTTTAGCCCAAATTGGTAAGGTTAGACAACTAAAACAACGGTTATAAGCGAAATAAAATGAGTATTTAGTTTCAACGATTAACGCAAAACAAAGTAATATGAATTTAGATTAAAATTATTATTACAATTTTTTACAATATTCTGATGTTATTACTGCAAATTTGAAGTTATTACTGCAGAAATAGGGTATTACTACAGCTTATTTCAATGCCTGGTATATTCGTTACCATGACTAGATTTTGGTAAAGAACCGACAGTATTGTAACGAACTCCGGTTTCCTCCGGTTCTATAGGTGGGATATACTCAGCCTAATCCAGGATTTAAGGTTCTTACAAGAAAGAAGAGAGTGCGGTGTAGTTTTACGATTACTTGTATTTGTTCAGTTTTCTTTGTGATTTACAATTTGTGAGATTTTGTACAAAGAGTGGTAATTTAAATAATTCAAAGTAGTGTGAATTTATTGTTATATAATGCAAAATTCATAAATATTATATAAACCAAAATTCAAATAAAAAAATTGTATGATCAAAATTTATTTTAAACTAGTGACGCGAAATTCATTAATTTATATAAGCCAAAATTTGTTTAAATTATATAATTCAAAATATTCAAAGTTAGCGATGATTAAATGGGTTTTTTATATAATATAAAACGATATGAATTTATATAATGCAAAATAGTTCCAATACTTATTTATGACGAAAGTTTACGTGGTGGATTTCTCTTACATGTGGCTGTGGTAGTTTCGCTTGCTTCGAGAGTGTGGTGGCAGAATCGGGTTTCTATTGAGCTGTTGAGTGACTGTTTTCAAGGAGAGTTTTCGGATTTAGATTCAAGAGATTAAGCAACTAGCAAACATGTATAGTCCTTAACGAAGTTTCCCAGAGTAAATCTTTTACTCTGAATTATATAATTTAAACAAATTTTGGCTTATATAAATTAATGAATTTCGCGTCACTAGTTTAAAATAAATTTTGATCATACAATTTTTTTATTTGAATTTTGGTTTATATAATATTTATGAATTTTGCATTATATAACAATAAATTCACACTACTTTGAATTATTTAAATTACCACTCTTTGTACAAAATCTCACAAATTGTAAATCACAAAGAAAACTGAACAAATACAAGTAATCGTAAAACTACACCGCACTCTCTTCTTTCTTGTAAGAACCTTAAATCCTGGATTAGGCTGAGTATATCCCACCTATAGAACCGGAGGAAACCGGAGTTCGTTACAATACTGTCGGTTCTTTACCAAAATCTAGTCATGGTAACGAATATACCAGGCATTGAAATAAGCTGTAGTAATACCCTATTTCTGCAGTAATAACTTCAAATTTGCAGTAATAACATCAGAATATTGTAAAAAATTGTAATAATAATTTTCATCTAAATTCATATTACTTTGTTTTGCGTTAATCGTTGAAACTAAATACTCATTTTATTTCGCTTATAACCGTTGTTTTAGTTGTCTAACCTTACCAATTTGGGCTAAAATGTAGGAACCACAATAAGTACTCGGCAACTCTACTTTAACCATATTTTTATAAATGCATTCGAAGAAAATTTCGCTATAAGTTTTCAATTTTAAATTGAACCATTACCATGATATCCGTTATTTAATATTAATATTTAATGTTAATCACTTGAATAAGACATTAAAAAAATTTGCCGCAAAATGCTATTCTACTACATATGGTATTTTGCGGCAATTTTGTTAATGCCGTAAAAGAAAAATTCATAGAATTCGTATTTATTACCCGATTTTAAACAATTATATCTTGTTGGAAAGGTATTTCAATTTGCTATAAGACAAAGTTATGCTTTGACTAATTTAATTAAGTTTAAAAAAAATTTTCATTATTTTTTGCCTGAAACCTCAACTTGACCTTGACCTCTCTTGCGGGCCGGGTTATCGTTATCCGATCGCCGTGAAACTTCATAGTATTTGTTTTTACGACCATTAGAAGGATTTCAGGGGGCGGCATGAACGAAAATCAGAAAATTGTAAAATAAGCGCATGCCTATTACAGAGGTTAAGGGGGGCTGCTCATGCAACACGTAGTTGTTTTTCGGGATTTTTTTTCACTCGGAAAATAAAAACACACACAAATAATTTTTTGCATATATTTAAGAACATGTTTGGACTATAAAAAAAGCATTTTTTTAAAAACTAAAATGACAAAATGGCGGACTTATTAAATGTCGCGTGTGGCGTGACGCGGCTGACGGATTTGACGCGGAACATTGTGGAGCCCAAAGTTTTTATCTGAAATATAAAACAAAATTTTTTTATTATTCAGCAGGGTTCCCCTGAGTGCATGAATGTCTGCAACTCCAAAAAATTCGATTCTACAATATTGAAATCACGTCTTGAAAAAAAAGTGCTATTTTTTCGTCATTTTTTGTCGCTAAATGGGGCTAAAAAGTGTATAAAATAACTTTTTTTCCACAATTTCAGACATTCATGCACTCGTTCAATTTATAATCTGCAAAACACTTTTTGGAAATCAAAAATCGGTTAAGTAGTTTTTTCGCAATCGTTCTTTTGATTTGTTGCCAGTTTTATTTTTTTTACACTCCTTACAGTTTTTAACATGTTGTTTGACATCTTTTGTCATATTTTTCCATCTGCGTATTTTTGAAATTAATCTTTTGATGTCTGCGTGGCTATTGACATTAGTGTTGATAGTTCCCGAAATATAAATAGTACCCCTCGCATATGTATATGAATATAAGTATGTATATGAAAAGGTTGGGGTACACTTTTCCCAAAATCGTTTTCCCAAGAAATTCATTTTCCAATTTTTATGGCAGTTGAAAAGTTCATAATTTTTTAGGGTCTATTCGAGCTGTGCCACAACGTTTTGATTAAAGAAATTATTTGTGACTCCTTGCTTACTTCTACTTCTCAGCTTCCAAAACTATATTCATATACCTACGTCTTTCACGAAACTTCTGTCACTTAGCATTTTGCCTGGCGCTCTGTTGTAATAAAAGTTTCTAATAGAAAGATCTCTCCTAACAGCTTAAAAGAGCTTGATGCAGATGACACACATACGTAAGTTTAGAAAGTGTAAGCAAAAATGGTTTCATGCAAAAAAGACTTGATTTTACCATCTATCTATTGATTGATTTAAAGCGAATAGAAAATTGAATACTGTCCTCAGAAAAAACTAAATCCACTTACCCACTTCAGCCGCCGTTAAAGATTAAAGAACAACAATACTGCGGTATCTTTCCTATTCCTATAACAAAAGATATTGTCGTCAACTTTTCCCGAGGTATCTTCTGGCTAAAAAAAATGAGAGTTTTTTTTTGCGATTTTCCGGTAAAGTTAGTAGTTTTTCGGAAAACGCTGCACGCTTTTGATAAGCGTGAAACTTGCTCAAAATTCATTAGAAAAAAGATATTGTCGTCAAATTTTTCTGTCGATTCGTCTGGCTGAAAAAATCAAGTTTTCGGGATTTTCCAGGAATGTTTGGGTTTCCCGGAAAACGCTTTAGATTATCTCGAAATTAGCTCAAAACTACCTCGAAATTCATGTGTCAAAAGATTTTGTCGCCAATTTTTCTCGTAGGTTTGTCTGTCTAAAAAATAAAGTAAGCCATATAAAAGTTTTTTGCGTTTTTCCGGGAAATTTTGGATTGTCTGAAAAACGCTTTTCACTCAGGATTAGCTCAAAACTTCTCTATCGAAAGAGTTTATTGCCAATTATTCCTATGAATTTGTCTGGCTTAAAAAATAAAGTTAGCCACAAAAAAGGATTTTTGGGATTTTCTAAAGTTTGGGGTTTTGAACAGCTCAAAACTAGCTTGAAATGCAAGTGTCAAAAGATATGGTCCCAATTATTCCCGTCGGTTCGTCTGAATGAAAAAAATAAAGTAAGCCTTATAAAAGTTTTTTTTGGATTTTCTGGGAAAGTTTTGAATTCGTCTGACTGGGATTTTCTGCGAAAATTGAGAGTTTTCTAGAAAACTCTTTTTCGCTAAAAATTTGCTCGAAGCTCCTGTCTCAAAAGGTTAAATCGATGACTATTCCTGTGCGTTAGTCTGGCTAAAAACATAATGTTACACTGTTAAAAAGCTCAAAAATAGCTCGAAATTCCCAACTCAAATACACAGAAATGAGGTAGGGGAGATGTGTGTACCGTGGTCCGCTTTTTATTTTTTTTCAATGTTCTGGATTTTCCAAAAAAGTTTCTTTAGTTTTTTGATTAAGTTATATTTCTACAATGCTTACTAGACTGACCCAAAAAAACAAAAGGTGTTCCGATCTTAGGTGCTCAGCACTCAAAATGGTTGGTAGGGTCTCTAAATTACGTGTGTAAATTTTGGTAAAAAATATTGAGATTTAGCACTCGCGCAAGCTCGATAAGTGGAAATTGATAAAAAAGGATAGGAACAATTTTTTTTTTTGTCCTACTTTATGTTTTCGAGGTCGCTAAAGACAATGGCATTGCCAGTTTTTGGAAAAGATTCCAATTGGCAATTTTGTTAATGCCGTAAAAGAAAAATTCATAGAATTCGTATTTATTACCTGATTTTAAACAATTATAGCTTGTTGGAAAGGTATTTAAATTTGCTATAAGATAAAGTTATGCTTTGACTAATTTAATTAAGTTTAAAAAAAATTTTCATTATGTTTTGCCTGAAACCTCAACTTGACCTTGACCTCTCTGGCGGGCCGGGTTATCGTTATCCGATCGCCGTGAAACTTCATAGTATTTGTTTTTATGACCATTAGAAGGATTTCAGGGGGCGGCATGAACGAAAATCAGAAAATCGTAAAATAAGCGCATGCCTAGTAGACACAGCTTCAAGCAGCACCATGCACAGGATTTGCTCTGGAAAAGGTTTTTCATATATTGTAGATTAATTTTATTATACTTTATTCAATTCATATATAATTTATATGGGAAAAAAACCTTTCTGGGGGAGGGTTGAACCTCCGAAACCCTCTACGTGTGCACAATCCTGCCTTACAATAAAGACACTATTTTGATAACAAAATGTAATTATCATTTAAACTGTTTCGAGCTGAAAGAATATTTGAGATCACACGGAGACATTTTGAATATATATTTATGTGCCCCCGATTTGTCCCCGATTTTCCCCCGACTGTCCCCGACATGGTCACCGTAGCTATAGTCACCTTCTTGAGGTAATCCTTGCCTTTTAATTTAAATTCATTAATATCAAAATATTTGAAGAGCTCGCTATTCAATGATAATTGTAACTTATTGTAACCTCTTTTGCCGACTTCATTATCTAGCCTCGAAAAGAATTGCTCTAAAGCAATTTTTCCGTGAACAACAAGATCACATATATTAAGTACAAGAGCTTTTAATTTTCCTTTTAATAATATAATAGTGCACTTTTTACTATCGTGTTGTAGACAAGGTAACTTTTTGACTTCATGTATGGTAGTAGTTTCATAAATTTGGGGGGATGTTGCTATATGATTAGCAACTGGTATGGCTGTTGTTTGTATTTTTGTTTTTGACCTAGTAGTGACTTGAAATATTTCAACATTTTCGCGTTTTATCTGTTTGATTTGCCCAAAATCAATTCGCGATAAGGCATCAGCGCCACAATTGTCTTTGCCTCTTATGTATTCAATTTCGATATCGAATTCTTCTAGGTCTAGTCTAACTCTAGTTAATTTTGAGGATGGATTTTTCATTGAAAATAGATACGTTATGGGTTTATGATCACTCTTAACTAAAAATTTGTTTCCAAAAACATACGGCTTAGAGAAGTTTATTGCCCAGTGAATAGCTGTTAATTCCTGTTCAATGACTGATTTATTACTTTCGCCTTTCGTGAACGTTCTTGAAGCAAAAGCAATTCGCAATTGTATCCCGTCATATTCTTGACTAAGAACTGCACCACAAGCTATTTTGCTTGCGTCTGTAGTTATACAAAATTGCTTGTCAAAATCTGGGTATTTAAGGATTTTCGGTGATAAAAGGGCTTGTTTTAGATAATTAAAAGCATTTTCACAATCTCGTGACCATTCAAAAGGTACTTTCTTCCTAGTTAACCACGTAATATGAGTAGAATGTTGCGAAAAATTTGGAATAAATCGTCTATAATAATTAACGAATGCAATAAATCGACGTGCCTCATCTCCATTTGTAGGAGTAGGATAATATAAAATTTTATCAAATTTAGAATCATCTGGTAGTATGCCACTATCAGTACATTTGTGTCCAAGAAAAAAACTGACTTCAGAATTGAAAAAATTGCATTTATCAGGGTGAAGCTTTAAATTTGTTTTTCTGCAAATTTCAAAAATTGATTCAAGATTTGAGAGCATGTTAGATTCGGATCATCCGATGACTATTAAGTCATCCATATAAATAAACGCTTTATTTGGACCTAATCCAGCGAAAGCTAGTGTCATAATTCTCTGAAAAGAGTTAGGGGATATCTTCAGACCAAAAGGTAATCTTTTAAATCTGAAGGAACCCTGATTACTGGAAAATGACGTAATATCCCTAGAATCTTCATCAAGTTCTATTTGATGGAAACCGGATATGAGATCCAAACAAGAAAAATATTTTGCTCCGCCCAACTGATCTAAAATGTCGTCAATCCTAGGTAAAGGATATTTAACGGAAACCAACTTTTTGTTCACTTGCCTGTAATCTATGACGAGTCTCCAACGTTTCTTTTCGTCACCCGGTATAGATTTCTTTGGTACAAGTAAAATCGGACTATTGTACTCCGAAGCTGAAGGCTCGATTATTTCATCGTCTATCATTTAAGTTATCTGTCTATCTATTTCAGGTTTATGGGTATGCGGAACTCTGTAGTTTTTAATGTAAACAGGATTTTTATCCTTAATTCTCAGTTTTTGCTTGTAAAAATTATTAAACGTAACCTTATCACCTTCAATAGCAAAAGTATCAATAACAGTATTGCAAAGCGCAAGTAATTTTTCTTTTGACTGCAAAAGGCAATTTTTGGCTATTTTTCCTTAAATTTTTTGATTTCTCTCGTTAGAGTCATTATTTTTATCTATATTCACAACATATGTAATATTGATCAAGATTTTCAGTTTTAATAGAATAATTACACTAGTTTACAAATGATTAAAATTTTTTTTCCCAGCGAATGCCGTTACTCATTTTATATGGAAAATGGGCTGCTGATTCCGAAAATCGCATTTTTTTTTTTTTATTTCGTGTCGTTTTCGAGATATCGGTCATTTTCGGTTTTTGGACCAAAAAAAAAAGATAGTTCCACTTAAATACAAATATCTCAAGAATTAATGTTTGTATTCAAACAAGTAATATCTTCTCTTCTTATACGAGATAAAATTGTATGTACTTATGTACTTATGTACTTATGTATGATTGTTCGGAACGGGCAAAACTTTTTCTTGAAAACGGGTACAGCGATTTTAATAAAACTTGGAACAGTGTTAGATATTAGCATACAATGAAGAATGAGCTAGGTTTGAACTTTGTAAATGCTCACCAGGGGGCGTGGCACCGCCCTAAATTTTAAATTTGAATTTGTCATAACTCGCAAACTATACAAGGTATTTAAATGAAATTTGGTAGGCGGGTACTGCTTGATAATACCTTGTGACAGACAAAAAGTGGGCGGGATTGAAGAAGTGCCACGCCCACTTTTTAACGCTTGAAAATTTTGATTCAATATTACTCGAAAACGACTCCAACGATTTTAATGAAAATTTAGGAGATTTTACCTCTGCAAACAAGTATTAATATGTGATATGCCGTTATATTGGGAAAACTCGATGAAGGGCGTGGCACCGCCCACAAAAATATAATACGGTATAAAAAGAAAACTAATAAAGTAATCATTCTAAAATTAACCGTGGGGAGCATACTTGCTATAAGGCATCTCTGATCTGAAAGCCGGCAAAATATCGCCGTTGCGCGTGGAACCTCCCATACAAGCAAAATACGTAAAATGCTATTTCTCGCAAATGTTGCAAGGTATTTTAATGAAATTTGGTATGAAGGTACTGCTTAATAATATCTTGTAACAAACGAAAAGTGGGCTGGATCGAGTAATTACCACGCCCACTTTTTAACCCTTGAAAATTTTGATTCAATATTACTCGAAAACGACTCCGACAATTTTGATGAAAATTTAGGATCTGTAACCTCTTCAAACAAGTATTAATGTGTCACATGCCATTATATTGGGAAAACTCGTTCAAGGGCGTGGCACCGCCCACAAAAATATATTGCGCTATAAAAAGAAAACTACTAAAGCAATCTTTCTGAATTTAATTGTAGGGAGTCTACTTGCTATTAGGCACCTGCGACTTGAAAGTAGGCAAAATATCGAAAGTGCGCGTGGAACCTCCCATACAAGTAAAACACATTAAATGCTGTTTCTCGCAAATGATACAACATATTTTGATGAAATTTGGTATGCGAATCTGGATCAGGAGTATCTAAAGCATAACAAAAAGATGGCTTTGTTTAATAATTGCCACACCCACTTTTTTATCAAAATAAAAATTTTTGTTAATAACTCAGGCACAAAAAAAAAAATGGAATGAACTGTTTAATTCTTATATGCAGTCTTGTGTACTTTTTGACGCTAAATCGGTCTTCAACAGCAGAACTGTCACTATACCTGCAGGATTTTGAAATATCCTTGCTTGAAGTTGAAGAAAACGCTGTGTTCAGTCTTACAGCGTAGCTACAAGAAAAGGCGAAATTCTTTTTTATTAATAGCATCGGATAGTTACACTCTTCCTTATCCAAATATCTTTTCAGATTTTTCCAATAGGATTCTTATTTTCCGAGTTATGATCCTTCGAAGATAAGATATTTCAGCCCCCATACAAAAGACAAAATATTTTGGGTGCGTGGCATATCCCATTTATTTATTTTAGGGCATTCTATTTCGCCAAAAAAAAAAAATTGAGTTTTTGATATTTTTCTATACCATTCGATGCTTTCCGAGTTTTTTCTTATTATTATTCTCATCGGTTTATTTATCATTTTGAAAGCATGACGGTTAGAAGTGAAAAGATACAAGTTTCATAACAAAAAATAGCTATGAATAAAAACATCGACTAAAATAATAAGATTAGATTGTTGACCGAGCAGGGATCGGTCTCCAGGTACTGTCATATTAAAGGTAATTAAATTACCTACAAATGATACTCACATCACTTTTTGGCTGGTTTGTTAGTTTCGATGAAATAAATTGATTTCTGAAAAAAAGAGTATATTTTTCCGAAAAAATTACAAAAATGTCTAAATCAACTGCAGATTTTTACAAGAAAAAAAAATTTTAAAAATCATTTTGTATTTTTATATCATAGTTTATAAATTTGTTAGGCAAATAAAATACTATTTAAGAAAATCGATGGAAAAATGCAAAAGTTGTATACAATTCATTGATCAGTTACCAAAATGCGTTTTTCCCTATTTTTCCGTTTTTTTGTAATAAACTGTTCGAAAATTTGAAACTTTTTGTAAAAGAAATTAGAAAATCCAAAAAATTCTTAAAGAAGGCATTAAAAGGAAATACCCGTGCCTCGCCGTTTTTCTCTAGCACGTCAGATTTTTTTTAATCGATTTTTGAAGTTTTTTAATCCACTGTACATGAAAAAACAGAAATAACGGATTCTTGTGTTAAATCGATGAACTTAACTATATGATCCTTACATCTGAGGTGTATTATGTGTTCAGCAAACTTATGCAGGATACTACGCGGAATATTTTTGTAGACAATTTTAACCCTCTCAAACCCCCACATGTAGGTCAAAATGACCTTCATGTGGGGGTCAAAATGACCCACATGTGAGGGTTTTAGAGGGTTAAAATTTTCTACAAAAATATTCCTCGCAGTATCCTGTATAAGTTTACTGAACACATAATACACCTCAGATGTAAGGATCATATAGTTAAATTCATCGATTTAACACAAGAATGCTTTTTTTCTGTTTTTTCATGTACAGTGGATTAAAAAACTTCAAAAATCGATTAAAAAAAAAATCTGACGTGCTAGAGAAAAACGGCGAGGCACGGGTATTTCCTTTTAATGCCTTCTTTAAGAATTTTTTGGATTTTCTAATTTCTTTTACAAAAAGTTTCAAATTTTCGAACAGTTTATTACAAAAAAACGGAAAAATAGGGAAAAACGCATTTTGGTAACTTATCAATGAATTGTATACAACTTTTGCATTTTTCCATCGATTTTCTTAAATGATATCTTATTTTCTTCACAAATATATAGTCTATGATACAAAAAAAAAAAATATTATAAAAAAGTTATGTCTTCTTGCATAAATTTGAAGTTGAATTTGATTTTTTCTTAATTTTTTCGAAAAAAAAATTTTTTTTTTTTAGAAATCAATTTATTTCACCGAAACTAACGAACCAACCAAAAAGTAATGTGGATATCATTTGTAGGTAATTTAATTACCTTTAATATGACATATTATTTGTTTAAATTTGTAACAGCAAAGTGTTTGGCTTAACTTCATCAAGGATTTCTAAACATAAATTTACACTTGAGTTAGGCGGCCTAATAATTAGCATACTAGGACCTTCATTCTTGTAGTCTAAGAGACAACTAAAATGTTTAATGAAATCTAAACCAATTATTCCATCACAAGGGATTGGAAAATCATCTACAATTTGGAAACTTTGTTGGATTTCGCAGCTATCTATAAAAATTTTAGCATTAACGCTCCCTAGAGTTGAAATATTACCTTCACCAATTCCAGTTAATTTAAATATGTTTTCTGTGTTAATCAAATGACTCGATAATAAATTTGTAACTTTAAAAATTTAAATATCAGACCCTGTGTCCAATAAAAACATACTTAATGAGTTATTTAAAGAATGTTGAATTTAAAATTGATATTTAAAATTTTCTTTTCTCTTATTAATTTGTTGGATTCGCCCCCAAGTGGGCAGCCTGAGGAGCTAAATCGTTTTCCGAATTCGCTTCTATTGGTCTTACATTCTTATTTGCTGGTATTTGACTTGTTCCATTATTGGGTTGGTTTTGATTACTATAACTTTGATTTTGATTATAATTAGAGTTACAGTTTTGATTCCTATACTGATTATAATTCTGGTTCCGGTTACTATTTTGGTTTCTGTTATAATTTTGATTACGATTGAAATTTTGATTGTAATTATGATTGTAATTATTGTAGTTTCTATCAAAATTATTATTTCCTCTACCATTATAATTCCCTGTTCGCATAAAATTTACTTTTATCGTGTCTGCAGATTCACTACTTACTTTGGTAAATTTTGTAATTGCTTCACTGATAGAACTAAACTGACTTGCCTGCATTACTGTTTGTGCTTTTTAGTTCTGGCATTTTTCGTTAAGGTTTTTACTGCAGTGTCTAAAGAAATTTTCTGCGCTACAGTTGAAGGAACTCCATCTGAAATATACGCATTTCGTAAGAGGTTCGCAAGTTCTTCAATTTCTTTAACGTAATCATAAGATTTTTTATTGTTTTGTTTGGCATTTGAAAGTTTAGCCGTTAACGATTGTGCTGATTCACCTTTAACTTTATTTGTCAGAGACGCTATAATTGCAGCGATAGTGCTTTCTTGCGTTACTAGATTTCTGGCAAACCCAGTTAATTTTGATTTTATCAACGTTACTGCTATAGCTTTTCCCTCTTTGATTGAGTCTACTAAACTAATCGCAACTATAAATCTTTGAAGATTCGCAAATTTGCCATCAAAGTCTGGCAAAAGCTTTGATGCTATACCTTAAAATTCAACAGGTGTCATTTCGACTGATTTTGTTGTATCTGTGCTTGAAGTGGATTCGATATCTGAACCGCTTATTTCTTCTTTGAATTCTAAACCTAATGCAGTGTAACCTTCATCAATTTCTGCATCAATACTAGGGTGGGCCGATTTGAAAACTGATCTCGACTACCCCCCTATGTGAAAGTACATTAAATTCTAAGAATATTTGCCCAAGGAACTATACTTCTGCGTTCAACTTTAGTTCGGCGCATTTTTGATCGAAAATTGTACCTTTCATCAATATTTTTTTTTATTTTCATACTAAATTTAAAAAATTTTTATCAAGACAAAAGTAATGTCATTATATGATTTGGCTGGTATTCTGTCAGTAATCAATTAAATTGGGTTCTGTTTACATAAAAAGTTTACTTGATGGTATGGAATTGATGCTATATATTTAAAAAAGTGATATGGGTCAAATAGCCGATTATTATGACCGACTTTCAAAATAAGCGATTCATATTTTTGGATGAATTTTTTCAAACAAAACACCAACCTAGGCTAAAAGTTCATTCAATTCTGTGAATATTTGCCCAAGGAACCATACCTTTACGTTCATCTTTAGTTCGGCGCATTTTCGATTAAAAATCTTACCTTGCGTTTAATATTTATTTTTATGCTTGGTTTTCAAAATTCCTATAGAGACAAAAGTAATATCATAATATGTTTTGGCTGGTATTCTGTCAGTAATCAATAAAATTGGGTTCTGTTTTTATGAAAAGTTTACTTGATAGCGTGGAATTGATTATATTTATTCCAAAAATTATATCGGTCACATAACCGATTTATTATAAACGATTCATATTTTTACATGGATTTTTTCAATCGAAACACCAACCCAAGTGTTTTTGGATGCTAGGATGCCAAATCTGACATTCTTTTTTTCCAGGGCAATATCTAGTGGCAGTTTTCGGAAATAAATTAGCCGCTTTTTTTAATTTTACGGAAGAATATACCAAAAATCTATGTAAAAATATGAATCGTTTATAATAAATATATATAATTTGACCGATATAATTTTTTGGAATAAATATGATCAATTCCTCGCTATCAAGTAAAGTGTTCGTAAAAACAGAACCCAATTTAATTAATTACTGACAGAATACCAGCCAAAATATATTATGATATTACTTTTGTCTCTATAGGAATTTTGAAAATTAAGCATAAAAATAAATATTAAACGCAAGGTAAAATTTTCAATCGAAAATGCGCCGAACTAAAGTTGAACGTAGAGGTATGGTTTTTTGGGCAAATATTCATAGAATTGAATGAACTTTCAGCCTAGGTTGGTGTTTTGTTTGAAAAAATTCATCCAAAACTATGAATCGTTTATTTTGAAAGTCGGTCATAATAATCGGCTATTTCACCCATATCACTTTTTTAAATACATAGCATCAATTCCACACCATCAAGTAAACTTTTTATGTAAACAGAACCCAATTTAATTGATTACTGACAGAATACCAGCCAAATCATATAATGACATTACTTTTGTTTTGATAAAAATTTTTTAAATTTAGTATGAAAAAAAAAAAAATATTGATGAAAGGTACAATTTTCGATCAAAAATGCGCCGAACTAAAGATGAACGCAGAAGTATAGTTCCTTGGGCAAATATTCATAGAATTGAATGAACTTTCACATAGGGGGGTAGCCGAGGTCGATAAAATTTCCTCCATACAATTTGGCCCACCCTAATCAATACCTAACTTTTTAAGTAGTCTCTAATTTTTGCTTTACACTCGTGAAAATAGTTTCGGCTTTGTAACGAACCTTTCGCGGGGGTGATCCTCAGCGGCGTCCACAGGTTCGGCTACAGAAAATTTATATTTGCATAGACCTCGGCTGAACATGTGATATCTGAAAAACCCTACACCAACTTCCTTAGCTCAGAGAGCAAAAACACACGCGTGGTTTAACGTCACACAATTTGTTTTATTTCAGTTTTTCTCTTTGTCTTTTGTTTCTTAGTTCTAATGTTTTTAGTTTTTATTCTCCTTCGCTGTAGGTTCCGCTCTCGCTGCTGCTTTGGATCTTCGCCTATTCTCTCTGCTGCTCTGCTGCCGTGTCGCGCGATGTCACGCTGTCGCCACTCTTTCGGTGGTTGTAAAATTTTGTCATGCGTAGTTAGTATTGGTCTCTCCGTATTTTGCTTTTAGTCTTATCTCTTGTGTCTCCTATGTAGTTTTGCTCATGATCTTGTATTCACCCGCAGTGCTCTGCCATGACGCAGTTAACCGCTCGTGTCTACAGTCACACACACAAAAAGAACGTCGCGTCAATTTGTTGCTTTGGAATGTAACCTGCTTCCACCCGCAGTGCCCTGCTATTACGCAGTTAACCGCTCGTGTCCACAACTTAACAAAAGGGGTGTCGCGTCAGTTCATTTTGCAAACCTGCTTCCACCCGCAGTGCCCTGCTATTACGCAGTTAACCGCTCGTGTCTACAACTTAGCAAGAGAGGCGTCGCGTCTGTTGGTTTTGCAAATCTGTTCCACCCGCAGTGCCCTGCTATTACGCAGTTAACCGCTCGTGTCTACAACTTAGCAAGAGAGGCGTCGCGTTGGTCCGAAGTCTTTGACAAAAATAAATGTTACCTGAACTCTGTAGCTGCAGCGGTTGATGTTGCCTGCGTGAAACTCGACGATCGACTCACCAAGAATCGACTTCAGCTCGTTGCTTTATAGTTATTAATTTCACTTTCTTCTTCTTCTTAGAATATGAAACCCATTACGAGTAACATATGTGCGTTGAACGAGGGCTGCCACAAACACTGGGTTTTTCTTGCAGCTCTCAACGTTGCAGACACCCGTCGGTGCCTTTAGTTATCAAAAATTAAATGATGAGATCGAAGTCCTGTAAATTAACTGAATACAGGTTATATAGACATGTAAATTCTTTTCATTTTTTGTGGGGATATTTTTCAATTTTTTTAATTTTTATGTGTTTATTTTTGTATTGTTTTTTGATTATTCCCTCTTTTCAAAATTCGTTATAATAATGAAGTATGTACATATATGAAAATTCGTTATAACAATGAAATATATAAAAATATATAAATATAATGAGTTATAAATCGAGATCAATTAAATTGATAATAAAACAGATATTGTATAATAGAAAAATAGTATCTTAACCTAAGTGACAATGGATTTAAGCGACTCGATGCGTGCCTATTCGCGACGTTCACGACGATCAGATTTCTATAACAAAAAATTTCTGCAAATCGCAAAATGGCGTCTGAAATAAATTTTCCACAGCAAAAAAAAAGCAGCAAAGTATAAAAAAACACACGACGGACAAACACGACCGCACAGCACCACACTTAAATCCAAAGTCAATAGTAATTTCACTTTGACGAAATATGAAATGACAATCAGCTGTTTTGGTTGACATAGTTGTCACATCGTGCAAGGTTGCCGTAGATATGAAAAATGTCTTGGGCCTGTTCTCAGTGTTGCATTTTATCTTACTAGAGTTCGCCTTGTGGCCGAAATCCGACCATTTCGATTTGACCTTAAAATAAAGGAAAAAGTTTTTATACCCTTCCTTGGTCGATAAAACACAAAAAGCTTTTAATATTCTTCCTTAGGGTTCGAGTTATCTGTATCGGTGCAGCAGTTAAGTTGCAATATCGTACTTTCCATTTAGAGGCGTGTAACTCCTACTAAAGAGCAAACAGTTTTTGATATCTTTCTATACTAAAATTCATAAAAATCAATCATGCTATCGTGCTATATAGTGCTTACTCTATATCTATACCAAATTTCATAAAAATCGTATGCACTATTTTCGCCGTGAGAGCGTTTTTTCCATTTAGGGGCGTGGCACTGCCCACTGAAAACATAATGCTCATGTTATCGTTCCTTAGTGCCAATCCTACCTCCATACCAAATTTCCTTAAAATCGACGCAGCGGTTTAGCTGCGAGAGCGTTTTTTCCATTTAGGGGCGTGGCACCGCCCACTAAAAAACATAACGCTCTTATTATCGTTCCTTAGTGCTAACCCTATCTCCATACCGAATTTCCTTAAAATCGATGCAGCGGTTTAGCTGCGAGAGCGTTTTTTCCATTTAGGGGCGTGGCACCGCTCACTGAAAAACATAATGCTCATATTATCGTTCCTTAGTGCTAACCCTATCTCCATACCAAATTTCCTTAAAATCGATGCAGCGGTTTAGCTGCGAGAGCGTTTTTTCCATTTAGGGGCGCGGCACCGCCCACTTTAAAAAAAAATATAGTCCTATGCACTGCTCCTCCTCACAACCTTTCCAACAAAAAAACTAGTGAGGGTGTAACCTTTGGCCTGGCCAAACATTAAATACCCTACACAGCAGTATTTTGAAAGTTTTGCTTATATGGGAGGTGCCACGCCCTCTTGTCCAAATTCACCCAGTTTTTTCTCAGAGTTTAAACTTATAGTTCTTAGCATTTGAGTGAAGTTTGGTTGGATTATCTCAAAAAATGTTTTCAGTATAGCGTTTTGAACCTTTTGCTTATATGGGAGGTGCCACGACTTCTTGTCCAAATTCACCCAGTTTTTTCTCAGAGTTTAAACTTATAGTTCTTAGCATTTGAGTGAAATTTGGTTGGATTATCTCAAAAAATGTTTTCAGTATAGCGTTTTGAACCTTTTGCTTCTATGGGAGGTGCCACGCCCTCTTGTCCGAATTCTCCTGGCTTTTGTTCAGAGCTTGCGCTTACAATTCGTAGTATTTCTATGTATTTTGGTTGCATTGTCGTAAAAAAAACTCAAAAAGTTGCATTTTGAATATATTTTTTGTATGGGCGGTAGGCGTGTCCGTTGACTGATTTCGCTCATTTTCAATCCCCCGAGCTAACTTTGACAACGAAGACTGTGCACAAAATTTCATTGAATTATCTTGCTTAGTTTTCCCAAAAAGTGTATTTCCACACACAGCACCCAGCCAGCCAGCCACCCAGCCAGCCAGCCACCCAGCCAGCCAGCCAGCCAGCCAGCCAGCCAGACAGACGGACATGGCTATATCGACTCAGGAGGTGACGCTGATCAAGAATATATATACTTTTCTATATCTGCCACGCCTCCTTCTCTGCGTTACAAACGGAAGGACAAAGTGAATATACCCTGGGTGTAGGGTATAAAAATCAAGCACATCGGTTGAGATTTAGGTATAGAAACAGGGACTGAACCGATTTTGTTTGCCTATTTATATATAGATGACTAAAGTACTTATTTAGTAATACATTTTCCCTTTTTCTGTTTTTTTTGGGTTTTTGTAATTTTTTTAAATAGAATTCAGTTTTAGCTATCATAAAAAGTAAATATAAGTAAAAATAATAATAATAAACTCAAATAAGGGTTTTTTTTACTAACATTAGCGATAAATATTTTTCCAACTTAAACTTAAATTTTTATAGAAAAGTAATATTGTAACGAACTTTCCTTATGCCTGGGATTAAACTCGCCGGTGTCCAAGGTTCTTGCAAATTAGAACACGACAGTTTCAGTTTGATGTTGTTCTTTATTTGATTTTGTTTGTGATGCGTTACAAAATTATTTATTTCATGTACCTAATTCTCTGTCCCTAGCTAATTCTTTGTCCCTAGCTATTCTTGGTCCCTAATCTAGCCTCGATGTCCCTAAGGGAAAGTACTAGCCCTAATCTTTACTTATGAGGTAATTACTCCGTTTGACAAGGACCTCACCGGCTCGAATAAGACTTTTTAGGGTCACGAATTCCTGTGAAGATTGGTCCAATGGTTCTACTGCCTAACTTCGCTATGTTGACTATTTCGTTTGACAAGGTCCCCACAGGCTCGAATAAGACTTTTTAGGGTCACGAATTCCTGTGAAGCTTGGTCCAACGATTCTACTGCCTACGCTTGTTCTCTTATTTTTAGCTATTCCGTTTGACAAGGTCCTCACAGGCTCGAATAAGACTTTTTAGGGTCACGAATTCCTGTGAAGCTTGGTCCAAAGGTTCTACTTCCTACGCTTGCTATCTTGTTTTAACTACTCCGTTTGACAAGGTTCTCTCAGGCTCGAATAAGACTTTTTAGGGTCACGAATTCCTGCTGAAGCTTGGTTCAATGGTTCTACTTCCTGACTTCGCTATGTTTAACTACTTCGTTTGACAAGGTCCCCATGCTTTGGTCGGCCATTTTTTAATTCCCTAAAAGAACTCACTAAAATTCACCTAAGTGACATTAAAAGATTCGCAGTGCTTACAGGATCCTTCAGTTTGGACATACACCATATTGAAAGGACCAGAGTTTATGAATAGACGTTAATAAGAGAGTTTGTGGTATCACTATGGACCCTTGCGGTCTATGTGTGGCAATATTGCCGCCACCCTAACCTAACCTAACCTAAGGTCCCCACAGGCTCGAATAAGACTTTTTAGGGTCACGAATTCCTGTGAAGCTTGGTCCAACGATTCTACTACCTACGCTCGCTATCTTAATTACCACTATACAAGTTATTGTTTCTGTCTCGTAGCACGCTTAGCTTGATCCTGTAGTACGTTGTTGGCACACTGTTGTCTGGCACTGTACTAGCACTGTGATCCTGTAGTACGTTGCTTGCTTTATTCTAACTGACGGCTTGAGGCAGTCCGATGAATATCCTTGCGCTGAGGTCCTGCGGCACTTTGCTGAATATCCTTGCACTGATGTCCTGCGGTACCTTGTTGAATATCTTTACCCTGTTGTCCTGCGGCGCTTTGGTAAATATCCTTATGCCGATGTCCTGCGGCAGTTTGATGAATATTCTAGCACTGATATCCTGCGGCACTCTGATGATTATCCTTGCACTGATGTCCTGGGGTACTTCGCTGAATATATTTTCTCCCACTCACTAATTTCACTTTCACTGATCGTTGGCGGCTTGTCAAAGACTGATCTCGAATGACCGGTTGCACTTGCTTTTATACTAGTGTAACGGTATTCTCTGCTGCTGCGCTGCCGCTAAGAACCGGTTTGACCACGTGCTCTGACCATGCTGTCGTCACCCACGTGTTTGTACGCTGTTGCTATGCGCACTTTTTCCTATAGGAAAAACCGTTATGTGGTTGTTGTGTGACTGTATTGTGTGGCTGTGTTGTGTGGCTGTGTTGAATGTGGGTTGCGTGCATATTGGTGGATGGTGTGTTGGTGTTAGTGTGTGGTGTGGGTTCTATTGTTGGTGACTGTTGTGTGTTGAGAGTTGTTGTTGGTGTGTGGCATGTTTGTACTATTGTTGGTGAAATTATGTGTTGTGTGATGGATGTGGCTATGGGGGTGTTGGTGATTCTATGTTGTTGCTGGACGGTTTGGTTGGGCCGTGGTCTTGTGACCCAAAAATTCCTTAGGGGGGAAATTTTGTGCCTTCACAATATGTATAAAAAAAACTATAACTAAAAATGATTTTGTGTGTCGAAAACAAGGTTTCCGACTTTCGTCGTCACACTTTCCCTCTACTTCGGGGTGCTTTTGACCTCTTTGATTTCCAGGGACCAATCTTTCTTACCGGTAAACCGGAAACGCCACCCATTTATCTTCCGGATCACGCTGAATCGTTTGTCGCCACATCGGAAACGTCGAACTTGTGCCCGTAGCTCGCTGATGGTGTCCGGGTCCAGCCACGTCAAATCAAGGCCTTCTAACGGATCGCGGCGTGCTCTTTCCGCGGCATATGATTGGCTCACTGGGAACTGGGACATGCTGTCTATCATGATATTTTCTTGTATCTCCCAGATATTCGCCTGTTGCATCGGCATCTCGTCTGTCTCTGCGGTGTTGGATGGCCACGATGGTGGCCGAGGCACGCTGGTTTCTATTGATAATTTCGTGTTTGGTTCCACCATGAAGACTTCTGTAGGCTCTGCCGGTCGTTGTGTTGTCTCTGCTGCTCGGTATGTTGACTCTGCTGCTCGGTGTGTCAACTCTGCTGCTCTGTGTGTTGACTCTGTCGCTCGGTGTGTTGATTCTGCTGCTTGGTGTTTTGCTCTGCCACTATGTGTGTTGGCTCTGCTGCTCGGTGTTTCGATGCTGCATCTCTGTGTGTTGGCTGTGTCGCTAGGTGTGTTGGCTCTGCTGCTCGGTGTGTTGCCTCTGCCGCTCTGTGTGCGGATTCTGCTGCTTGGTGTTTTAGCTATGCCGCTCGGTGTGTTGGCTCTGCTGCTCGGTGTGTGGCATCTGCCGCTCTGTGTGTAGATTCTGCTGCTTGGCGTTTTAGCTCTGCCGCTCTGTGTGTTGGCTCTGCTGCTCGGTGTTTTGGCTCTGCTGCTCGGTGTGTTGCCTCTGTTGCTCTGTGTGCAGATTCTGCTGCTTGGTATTTTAGCTCTGCCGCTATGTGTGTTGGCTCTGCCGCTCTGTGTGTTGGCTCGGTTGCTCGGTGTGTTGGCTCTGCTGCTCGATGCGTTGCCTTTGCCGCACTATGTGCAGATTCTGCTGCTTGGTGTTTTAGCTTTGTCGCTCTGTTTGTTGGCTCTGTCGCTCGGTGCGTTGGCTCTGCTGCTCGATGTGTTGCGTTCTCGGCCATCGCGCTGGGGTTTTGGCTGGATTTGCTGGGACTGAGCTGGTTTTAGACTTCGGTGTCGATGCTGCTGATGGCTGGAACTACGTTCTGTGATCGCCTGGTCTGTTCGCAGTTGTCGGCCTTGGCTCTGCTGCGGTTCACCCAACGTGATAGTGGCTCCTCCAAGATTGATAGTTGTGCCACTAAACGTCAACAAATCCAGCCCCAAGACGACATCCTCCGTGGCATCTGGCATAATAATAAAGCTGAAATTTCCCCTCTGGTCACCGGATATTACTTCCGTGTGAATGGCTGTCCTTAACAAACGTATGGAGCCGTCGGCCAACATCACATCTCCTCGAAAAACGACCCACGTCGCTCGATCTCCTATTTTATCTGCGAATGATTTCCGCGCAAAACTCGCCGTTGCTTTGGTGTCGATCGTAGCCGACACCTCTTCTCCGCCGACTGAGATGTTGGCAAATACTCGTCGGCAACTTCGGTAGGGTGGTAGTACTACTGCTGAGGGGATCTCTCTGGAGCGCTTGCCCCCCCTCGCTCTGGGCAGTCTCCGACGTCGTTTCCCCGGTTTCGACAGCAACTTATAGTCCTTATCCCTGTGCGTCCGCAGACCCAACAAAATAATCTTTGTTCTTCTTGACATTCTCTAGTAAAATGTCCATTTCTTCCACATCGACGACAGGCGGTGCGTACGTTTATGTTAGGTCCTTCGTCTTGGATCATCATCCGATGACGTTCTGCCTGGTTTCCGCCCGTCGTTGGTCGCTCACGTTCTCGTTGTCGCGCTACTTGTTGTTCTCGTTCCCGTTGCTGTATGCATTCCATGTCGTCTGCTAGAAGAATCAATTCAGCCAATGAATTGAAATCCTTTCTCTTAATGTACCATTGGTACTCAGCCGCACAGTTCCGGTAGATTCTATTGATCTGTTGCTCCTCAGTATAATGAGCGTGGCGTATTAAGGTTTCAAGTGCCAGCACATAGTCCTTGAATTTCTCTCTGGGTTTTTGGAGGCGCGTACGTATCTCGTCTTCCAGGTTCTCAAAATATTTTGGCGTCAAAAAGTATTCTAAGAAATCTTTCTTAAAACTGCTCCATGTTGTCCACTGGTTGTTTTTGTTGCGATACCAGGCCAGGGCTTTCTCTGTTAAGAGTTCCGGCATCGTTCGGAGAATGGAATTAGTGTTCAGCCCATAAGCTTCTGCTAACTCCTCTACGCGTTCAGTGAACATCAGCGGCTCTCTGGCTCCGTCAAATTTTACGCCCCATTTTCTTACTTGTTCCATTACTGAGGGACCAACTGAAACGGGTGCGATAGGCAGTACTAAAGTTGGTGATTCTCGCTGCTGGAACGTTGCGTGACTCTTACTAAACTCGGGTTTTTGCTGACTTACTCCAGTCTCTTCTTTATCTGCAGTAACTTTATCGCCAGAAGCGGGTATGGTCAAAGTTGTTAACTTTGATGACGATGGAATCGGAGATCCAGATCTCTTGTGCATCGCCTGTAAGTCGACGAGACGCTGTAATACAGTTGGGGAATGTGTTTCCTCGGCCACAAATGTCCGAAATCGTTTTCTTACTTCGTCCAGGGTGCCTTCGTCGTCGATTTCGAACTCTTTGCAGTAGGCTTGTAGCTACGTGCCCCCCATCGTTTTTCCTGGTTTTGGCACTGAGTTTAACCTTTTTTCTCTTTTTTTAAATTACTTCCCGTGTTTTTCTTTCCCTGAATGCCACTTTGTGTCTTGTTTTTTTTTATAAATTTTCCCACTGTATAAATTTTTTCCACAAAAATTTTCACAATGTCTGTGTGTTTTTTTTATGTTTCTTGCAAGATTTTTGCACTCGTTGTTTTTTTTTTTTTTTTAATTAAATAATTTCAAAATTTTCCCACTATATTTTTTTCACAATTTTTGTTTTCCCACTGTTTTGTTTTTTGATTGGATAATTTAAATTTTTTTTTTTTTACCACTGTATGTTTTTTTTTCCAAAATTTTTCCACTGTCTCTTTTTTTTTCCACAGTTTTTTTTTCTCCTTGTTTTTATATTGGATAAATTTCAGAATTACTCCACTGTTTGATTTTTTTCCCAAAATTTTTGCACTGTCTGTTTTTTTTTTCTCAAAATTTGGCACTGTCTATTTGTTTTTCTTTCAAAATTTTGCACTGTCTGTTTTGTTTTTTTTTTTTTCCACTATCTATCCTTCCTTTTTTCTGAAGCTAGTTAAACATTTTTTTTTGTTTTATCCCACTGTTTGTTTTTATTATTCAATAAATATGTTTTTTTCTTCACTGTCTGTCCTTACTTTTTCTTTCATAAGTTAATTTTTTTCATTTTTTTTTTCCACTGTCTGCGATTTTTTTTTTCTCAACTAGGTTAAACATTTTTTTTCTTTTTTTTTTTTTTTATCCCACTGTCTGTTTTTAAATTTTATTTTTTTCACTGTCCGTTCTTCTTTTTCTTTAACTAGTTACTCAATTTTTTTTTATGAAAAAGAGCCTTTTTAGTTTTTTTTTTTAATCACTGTTGGTACGCGCGTATGCACTGTTTTTTTTTAGTTATTTTCGCCGAACTTGTTTCGTTTTTTTTTTTCCCCGAACGTGTACGCGTTGAAGTTGCTGTGAAGGGTCTTATCTATACTTTATTATTTTTTTATTTTATGATTCGCGTTGTTAGCCGAAGTCCCTGCTCGGGCGCCATTGTAACGAACCTTTCGCGGGGGTGATCCTCAGCGGCGTCCACAGGTTCGGCTACACAAAATTTACATTTGCATAGACCTCGGCTGAACATGTGATAACTGAAAAACCCTACACCAACTTCCTTAGCTCAGAGAGCAAAAACACACGCGTGGTTTAACGTCACACAATTTGTTTTATTTCAGTTTTTCTCTTTGTCTTTTGTTTCTTAGTTCTAATGTTTTTAGTTTTTATTCTCCTTCGCTGTAGGTTCCGCTCTCGCTGCTACTCTGGATCTTCGCCTATTCTCTCTGCTGCTCTGGATCTTCGCCTATTCTCTCTGCTGCTCTGCTGCCGTGTCGCGCGATGTCACGCTGTCGCCACTCTTTCGGTGGTTGTAAAATTTTGTCATGCGTCGTTAGTATTGGTCTCTCCGTATTTTGCTTTTAGTCTTATCTCTTGTGTCTCCTATGTAATTTTGCTCACACACAAAAAGAACGTCGCGTCAATTTGTTGCGTTGGAATGTAACCTACTTCCACCCGCAGTGCCCTGCTATTACGCAGTTAACCGCTCGTGTTCACAACTTAACAAAAGGGGTGTCGCGTCAGTTCGTTTTGCAAACCTGCTTCCACCCGCAGTGCCCTGCTATTACGCAGTTAACCGCTCGTGTCCACAACTTAACAAAAGGGGTGTCGCGTCAGTTCGTTTTGCAAACCTGCTTCCACCCGCAGTGCCCTGCTATTACGCAGTTAACCGCTCGTGTCTACAACTTAGCAAGAGAGGCGTCGCGTCTGTTGGTTTTGCAAATCTGTTCCACCAGCAGTGCCCTGCTATTACGCAGTTAACCGTTCGTGTCTACAACTTAGCAAGAGAGGCGTCGCGTTGGTCCGAAGTCTTTGACAAAAATAAATGTTACCTGAACTCTGTAGCTGCAGCGGTTGATGTTGCCTGCGTGAAACTCGACGATCGACTCACCAAGAATCGACTTCAGCTCGTTGCTTTATAGTTATTAATTTCACTTTGACGAAATATGAAATGACAATCAGCTGTTTTGGTTGACATAGTTGTCACATCGTGCAAGGTTGCCGTAGATATGAAAAATGTCTTGGGCCTGTTCACATGACATTTCTCAGTGTTGCATTTTATCTTATGACTAAAGTACTTATTTAGTAATACATTTTCCCTTTTTCTGTTTTTTTGGGTTTTTGTAATTTTTTTAAATAGAATTCAGTTTTAGCTATCATAAAAAGTAAATATAAGTAAAAATAATAATAATAAACTCAAATAAGGGTTTTTTTTACTAACATTAGCGATAAATATTTTTCCAACTTAAACTTAAATTTTTATAGAAAAGTAATATGTATAAAAAAACTATAACTAAAAATGATTTTGTGTGTCGAAAACGAGGTTTCCGACTTTCGTCGTCACAGCTTCTTCTTTACAATCCGGTGTTAGAAATGGCAAAGAAGTCTTAAGAAGTGTTACTATAGAATTATAATGAAAAATAAATCGTTTAAATGTTTATTTTTTATTTCTTCTGATGGAAGGTTTGTTTTGTTCAAGCATTTATACAAACGAAAAAATTCATACTGTAATGCTTTTAGGTTTGCATGTAAAATACTCCATTCAACTGGATCTGACATTAATAAAAAAAAATTGTGGGTGCGGAGAAAAATAATGTTTTTTTTTTGTTTTTTTTTTGTTTTTTTTTTTTCAGAAGAATAAAAAAGAATATTTTAACAAATTAATAGTTTAGCTAATGTTTCATTAGTTAGCAACATTTAAAAAATAAAATCAAATTCAGCTAGCAGTCTACACATATTAAATCTTGATTTTACGAGGCGTTTTGCTTTTGACAAAACCAATTTGTAAATTTAATTTTACCGTCGTAAAAACTAAAAAAAATAATTTGGTATTGTTGAGCACATGTTGGTTTTTTTTATATATTTCGAATTTATTAGTTTTACTTTTTCATTTGTTTAAACAATTTTTTAATTCAATATATTTTAAAAATAATTTTTGTATGTTTAGAATTTCTTAAAAAAATAAAAATATATTTATATATTTAATTTTACAATTTTTATTTTAAAATTTTTGGAAGAAAAAAAATGTAAATTATTAACAATTTTATTATATCTTAAACAATTTAAAAATTTTTATTTTTTTTAATGTAAATGAAAATACTTTTTAAAAAATTTATAATCTCATTCTCTGTTTACTTATATACTTTTCAAAATTTTTCCTTTTTGATTTTATCCTCAATTTTAAAAAAAGGAGAAAGTAATGAAAAAAAAAATTTCTTAACATTTGTATGCTTTTTGTGTTTAACTTTTTTTTTGATATTTTATAATAGTTCTTGTTGTTTCATATTTCATTTGCAATTTTGTTTTCACTGTCTTACATTTTGCATTGTGTTTCAAAAATAATGTTAATTTCAGCTTTCACTTTTAATGTTGTTTTTTTTTTTGTTAACTTTTTTTAGTTTTTTCTTTTTAATTTTTATTGTTTTAAAGTTCCATTTTCATTTGTTTTTGTTATTTTTTTTAGATTTTTTTTTAATGATTAACTCAAAATAATTTAAGTTTTAAATTAAACTTTTTAAATATTTGTAATTTTTCAGCAACTTAATTTTCGATAAAGTTTTTTTTATTTTGTTTTTAGTGCAATAATTCAAAATAGTTTTTGAAATTATTTACCAGTTCAGTTTTTCAAATAATTGGAAAGAATCACCCAGTTAATTTTTTTATTATTTTAGTTTTCAATAATGTTTTTAATGTTTTAATTTTGTAAATTAAACCAAGAATTTATTTTTGTTTTTTTTTTTCACTTGATGTTTTTAATTCTTTTTTTAGTGTTCTTTTTTAAATTTAATTTCGTATTTTTAATAATTCATTTTAAATTTGTTGTGATTTTAGTTCATTTTGTCACTTTATTTTATGTTTTTTTTTTTTTTTGTTTTGATTTGCCGTCGGCAATTTGATCTTTTTCAAAAATTTATTGTTCTGGTTTGTTTTCCGTTGATTTTATTTTTTTGTTTTTTAATTCCAACAATTTTTTATCAATTTCGTTGATTTCTGCAAAAATTTCTGGTGTCTGTGCCATTCCGGCGGTGGATTTGCGTTCGCTTCTTGAAAAAGTGCTTTGCGGCTTAGTTGTAAGAAATTCTTGACTCCTCCACGCTTAGTCTTCCTTTTGGTAGATGAAATCTGCGCTGGTGCTTGTGATGAAAAACTTTTTGATGAAACTTTCTTCAGCTTTTTCAGGTACGGCTCTATCTGTCGTGGGCGAGGACCAGCTTTTGGATCCTCAGCCAAGGCTTTTATCAAGTCTGGATGCATAAAAACGAAGGTTCGCGCCGAGAAAAATTATACTTTTTTTTTGAAAACGAAACGATTTGAAAATTCGCGTTTATAACAAACTTTTTTTTTTTAATTCTTTAATTTAAAATTTTTTTTTTTAAAACTCGACGACGCACACTGCGTTTGCCCATAGACAAAAATCAAAATTTTTTGTGACTCAAAACCTAACAATATTGGTATCAATCGACAGGTAATTGTATCAATAAAATAAAACCAAAATTTTTAGGGGAAAACTCAGTTTTGGCTATGCTGTGACACTTCAAAGTTGAGATATTTTAAAAAAAAAATCATGTTTTCTTCAATTCGTTTTGAGTTCTCTTAAACAAATAATTATCAAAAATTTGTGTTTTGATTTAACTAAATAAATAGAATTAAAAAATTTTTGAAAATATATAATTTAATATATATTGTAGTGGTTTTAATATATGAAATTATCAAATGAAAAACTTCAGAAATGGACAAATTTCGATGAAAAAAAAAAAACAAAACCTATAAAAATAAGTGCCGTTTTTTTTTTAGTCTTCTAGTACAGATTCTACATAACCAGGAACTGCAAATAACTTTTCCTACTTCGTCCTACAAATATGTTTTCTTTTTTTTTAAATGCTTAAAATGAAAAATTTATGTTGAAAATTTTTTTGTTTTTATTAACACAAATGGTTTCAAAAGTACATAAAACATTATTTCTACTACGTATATCACAAAAACACATATTTTAAAGATAAATAAAAAAATCCTTCTACATGGGGCTTAAGAAAATCGTCTTAAACACCTGGTTTTTAGCAAAACTATAAAGTTTACAACAATCATTTTTGAGCTCAGCAGCCCCAAATTATTTAAAGTACCAAATTTCATCGATATCCAACCACTCCTTCTATTTTTGACCATTTTTGTATGGGCTCAACGCACTGTGCGACGACAGGATCGCCATGTAATGATCTTATTTAGTTCGGAGAATTAGGCCTACCTATTTCTGCACAGTCATGCAATAAAATACTGCGATGAGCTGGCTTTGTCGCTTGCAATAAATTAAAGCAAAGTGACAAAGTCTTTCTTCAAAAATTTCCTTTAAATAAAAGATTTTATCTAAGGATTTTAAAATATTATTTTAATATTTACTTCTAAATATGATTGTTTCCTTAAACTTAACAAGGTTACTTATCGCTTTAAAATTATAAATATAATAAGAACTATAATTCTAAAATTATCTCCTAATATTATCAAAGTTAAAGAAAATAGCATCAACAACAATAGTAGCAGTAAGCTTAAGGACCGTGCCATTATTTATGAGTACAGTAAAAATGCATTATATTTTAATAGTAATAAATTATAATTTTTATTTACACGAACACTCTGATACATCAGATTATTATGTCAACTTTCATTAAGATATTTAATTAAATTTGCTCCCCTGAACCCATTTTTCTAACCTTTTTCTTTACGTCCTTCATTAAATTTGTTGCCAACCTTTCTCCACACTTCTTGACCACTGCGGGTTTGCATGTTTGCTTTAAATCTCTTTTTATAATTGCCCAAAATCTTTCTATTGGACGAAGTTCTGGGCAGTTTGGTGGGTTAAGCTCTTTCTTTACATAATCAAGATTTTCACTATCGTACCAATTTACCACGGAAGATGCATAGTGACAGAAAGCAAGGTCAGGCCAAAAAAGTGGCTTATTAGAGTGCTCTTTAATAAGCGGAAAAAGTCTCTTCTTAAGACTCTCCTTGAGGTATATTTCTTGGTTCATTGTTTTGTTTGTGACGAAAGGAGAAGAAATCTTACCGCACTGAAAAATTGCTTGCCAAACCATGAGTTTTTTTCCAAATTTTTCGCATTGAATTGACTTATGGGCTGTAGTTACCTTCTCTTTTTTATTAACTGTAAAAAATTGGGGGCCTGGTAGGGTTTTGTAGTCCAATTTGACGTAAGTTTCATCATTCATTACAATGCATTAAAATTTTTTGTTTAAAATATGGCGATACAACTTACGGGCTCGTTGTTTTGCTCTTGCACTTTGAACTTTGCTTCTTTTTGGTTCTAAAGTTGTTCCTCACCTTAACACGTTGGACAGTTGAAGACGAGGTACCACATTTTTTACCACAATCACGAACAGATATTTCTTTTGTAAAAACACTTATTATTCTTTGGTCAATTTTTGATAATATTTTAGCTTTTTTTCGGCCTCTTCCAGGTAAATCATAAAGAGTATAATGCTCTGTAAACCGCTTTATAGTTTTCTGAACCGCCCATACGCTAACGCCTTCTTCTTTGGCAATTTTTCTGTAAGACATTGCAAAGAATTGCCTCGCGTTGCTTTGGATTAAGTCCCTTCATTGCTAGCGGCTTTGAAAAATTATTCAAACTAAATTAATTTATCGAAACAACATAAATGTCATATTTTATTGAAAAAAGTTGCTAAGACATTGCACAATCAACGCCTGTTTTATAAGGTGTTTAAAATGTACTCATAAATAATGGCACGGTCCTTAGCTAGTCATAAAGTTTATGACCTAAACGCATGTGCATAGCATTGCACATTAGGCATGCGCTTATTTTACGATTTTCTGATTTTCGTTCATGCCGCCCCCTGAAATCCTTCTAATGGTCATAAAAACAAATACTATGAAGTTTCACGGCGATCGGATAACGATAACCCGGCCCGCAAGAGAGGTCAAGGTCAAGTTGAGGTTTCAGGCAAAAAATAATGAAATAAATGAAATGTAGTAGAATAGCATTTTGCGGCAATTTTGCTAATGTCGATAAAAGAAAAATTCATAGAATTCGTATTTATTACCCGATTTTAAACAATTATAGCTTGTTGGAAAGGTATTTCAATTTGCTATAAGATAAAGTTATGCTTTGACTAATTTAATTAAGTTTAAAAAAAATTTTCATTATTTTTTGCCTGAAACCTCAACTTGACCTTGACCTCTCTTGCGGGCCGGGTTATCGTTATCCGATCGCCGTGAAACTTCATAGTATTTGTTTTTATGACCATTAGAAGGATTTCAGGGGGCGGCATGAACGAAAATCAGAAAATCGTAAAATAAGCGCATGCCTAGTGTGCTAAGTTTAAGCAATTGCAAAGTGTGAATATCTCGCGAGTGTGACTCTTATTTATGATAGTAAAAACAAAAGCCAATTCAATGGGTAAAGTAGAAATAATGCGTTAGTAAAAAAAATTCCTCAAAAAATCCTCAAATAAAAATTACTCAAAAATTCCTCAAGAGGGTCATGAATTCCTCACGTTTTGAGGAATTTCCCACATTTTGGCAACACTGGTGCGTCACATTATGTATATGAACGTACGTACAAAAGAACGTCAAGTTTTGATACTTTTAGTATGTTAGGACAGTGGCGTGACATTAAAGAAACATGCACGCACAACATCATCCTTTGTCTTTTTCAATGAGTATTCACTACCTATATACGCTGATTTGCCCGATTTAGCTGTATAACCAGGTTTCCTTGAAACTGCATCACTAGCGCCAACAGGTCGATGTATGCCCTTGCCACAGGCAGTATAACGCGAGGAAGAAGTTTTACCAGAGCGCATGCTAGCAGCATCGTTAGCTTTACGTTTACGATTTGAGGCGTTGAGTTTCACTTCTTCATCTTAAATTGTTGAGAAATTAAACTTTAAAATTAAAATTCTCTTCCATGCCACTTTTGACTACTGGTTTTGTTTCTATAGCGTCGTCACCATAATTATCATCGCTACTGCTATCTCCACCATTGCCGATTTGTATCCTTATTTTTCGATTTTGCAGTTGCATTTGTGCCGGATAAATCAGGACGATTTGCTGGTAATAAAATATTTGGAAAGTGCTATGATCTTTTTTAGATTTCGTTTTAGATTTATCCGCTGCAGCGTCATCATGCCATTCGGTAAATCAGAATCAGAGTCATCAAGTACATCAATACTAATGAAAAAATAAATTTTTTTAAAACCAATCAAACTCAATCAAAACAAAACCGTGTTATTTTTATACATACGTCACACTCTTCCATTCCAAGCCACCCTTATCCTTTTCTTCGTTAAATTTTTTGCGTGTATCACGTCACATTTGTTTGCGTATTTTCTTAAGGCGACGATGTGTTAATTCATCATCACCGGTTGTAAATTTAATGAGCTCGTCAGCAGTAAGACGTTTACAAAGTTTTTTCAGCAAATAACCAATTTGTATGCGACAATAAGGTTTGGTATCTTTCGCCATTCAATTAAATTAAAATATAAGTAAAAGAAACATTTTTTAAAGAAACACAATAACTTCTAAAGCTCTAAAGTCGACGAGCGAGCAATAGCAAAAAATAAATAAATTAAAACCACACAGAAATGTCAACATCACCACATACTTCGAATACAATGGAGAAAGTGAAAATTACATATTTTGCCGCGTAACCAAAAAAAAAACACAAATGTCAACAACACACAAATGTCAAGTTACAATCGACAACAAATGCGAAGTCACAATAGAAAACCGATTAATAATCAATATAAAACGGTGTCAAACGGCTACAATATTTAGCCGCGGAACTTACCACTTTAATTTAACATGCATTAGCTTAGCGCTTTTTGTTGCTGCTTTCCCATACATTTATCGTAAAGTGCTAAAGAAAGTCCAGATAGATGCCCAAAAAAACTCACCTAATTATGCAGAACTATTTGTTATATCATGGTTCATATTGTGTAAAAGTTTTATAATAATATCTTTTACGGTCACCCTTTGAGAACAGAATATCTTTTTCAATTGAAAACTTTTAACGTATTTTCTGCAAATATCAAAACACGCGATTTTTGAGTTAATGATACAGAATTATTCGTTATATCATGTTTTATACTGTGTGAAAATTTCATAATAATAGGTGAGTTTTTTTGGGCATCTATCTGGACTTTCTTTAGCACTTTACGATTAATGTATGGGAAAGCAACAGCAAAAGCGCTAAGCTAATGCACGTTAAATTAAAGTGGTAAGTTCCGCGGCTAAATATTGTTGCCGTTTGAGACCGTTTTATATTGATTATTAATCGGTTTTCTATTGTGACTTCGCATTTGTTATCGATTGTACGTTGACATTTGTGTGTTGTTGACATTTGTGTTTTTTTGGTTACGCGGCAAAATATGTAATTTTCACTTTCTCCATTGTATTCGAAGTATGTGGTGAATATTTCAGGTAAAAAACAAAACTTATTGATAATTAAACCAATTAAAATTGTTTTTTAGCGCTGCATTGGCACCATGACTAGCTACGCTTGCTAAAAGTTATGCTACCCAAAGCGCTTTACTCATACAAATTGAACATTCAGCCTGTGATCAAAACGATATCACTCACTGTTTCAAAGGGTGAAGTAATGCTGGAAAAATCCTGGCTACTTCCATTACTACATGAGGATGATTCTGGTGCAACATTTAAATTTTTCAAAGATGTCATACTACCACTAGCATTAGATGGCATCAATTTGCAGATGAAAAACAAGTTTCTATGTCACACACCTATGAGCTGCTCTGCTGTAAGTTGTGGAGCCAATTTCCAGGTTTTTGTCGTCAACCTAAAGATCCCAAAGGTTTTGGTTTGATTGCACCAACATTAGGAAATCCGCTGGATAATTATCCAGCACTTCATGCTCCAATTTTTGATGAACAATGAAGAGCAGACGGAAATACATGAGGCTTTAGAAAAGTTTTCAAAGAGCCTAATGGCACGTATGAGGCTGATTTACGTAAAAAATCCTTGGAAGTTATTAAAGTAATAAAAACTAATTTCTTTATTGTAAACGTAAAACTTTTTGATTCTTGCAGTTGTACTTGGGCAAGACGCCAGCAGATGTTTTAAAAGAACTCTTTGAAAGCGCTAAAAATCAACTAAACGATACAGCGCACAATGGGAGATTGTGGCCATAAATAGGTAAAATTTGAAAGTGCTATGGATTTAAAAAATTTTTACGCCAATCGTCAGATAATACTTAGGGACGGAAAAAAAACTATAAAAGTTTAAAATTTTGTTTTGGTTTAGCAACACAGTTAGCCCAAAGTTGGACTTTAAACAGAAAAATGCCGATCCACTAATGTAGCATATCGTTAGAAAGTATATTGTTTCTACTTTGTTAAAAATATTTTTTTTTTTTTTGTCGACTTTATGTGAATTATAGTGCTTTTTCAAATATTTAAAAAAAAATGGTAAAAATGGAAAAATTGCAAACTTTGACATTAAAAAAAAAAAAATACATTTTCTGATTTTCATTATTTTTCAATATAATATGTGGCCAAGTATGCTTAATCGATATGCAAAGTCCCTACTGCCTTTTTTGAGAACTTTTTTTTTTATAAACTTTTTCATATTGTGGTTTTTGACGGGACAAAATAAGTTGACTTTTTTGGAACGCTATTTTTAATTCGTTTGCATCGAAATATATGAAGATAGCATTTTGTCAAAAAGTACAAGCATTTAGCTTTTAAAAAAACATTTGTTTGAGTTTTTATGTATGATAGGTGAATTATGGTGATTTTTCGAAAATTTAAGCTCAAAAAGCCAAAATCGATAAATTTTACAAACTTTGACATTAAAAAAAAAAAAAAAATACATTTTCTGATTTTCATTATTTTTCAATATAATATGTGCCCAAGTATGCTTAATCGAAATGCAAAGTCCCTACTGCCTTTTTTGAGAATTTTTTCCTGCAGCAGTTTTTGAGAAAAAAAAAAATATTTTTATTTCTTTACATTCTGCAACGTTTTACAATATATTTATCAATTTAAAGCTTAAAGTCTTCTTAAATTCAAAAAAAAAAGTTTTTAAGAGAAGGGTGACAGGTATGGGGGATATTTCCTCCTTTTAATCCCCCTTGGGTCTCACCCTTTCTTAAAATAAGCCAAGAGCATATTGAATTTAGTAATAAATGATGATTTCTATCAGAAATTATACAAAAATTCCGACTCAATACTTTAATTATAAACTAAATTTTTTATTTTTTTTTTTTGGTAACTTTTGTTTGTTGTTGGATAATTTGGTAGGTCATATAAAATCAAATTGACTTTCAGTCAACTTCGTTATAATATTGGTTGTGGTGCTGATGACTAACGTACGCATCTATCACACAATGCATTGCAATCCACAGGAAAGTTTCCCAGTCAAATTTTTACAAATAGTAAAAACAATAATATATTTTTTTTTTTTTCTAATACATAATTGTTTAAAAAAAAAATAGCTAATTTTTAATGAAATTAAAAAAAGCCAAAATCGAAAAATTTCTATGACTATGTTTTTTTTACCTATGCATTTTGCCTAATATAAATCATTATCTGTTCAAAACAACAAAAATAAAAAAAATGCATTTCTGGATTAACGTATTTTCGGAGATATTGATAAGTTAATTTTTTGGTAGGCGTGGCACTGCCCATTTTTCTAGTGCGGATTATTTGTTCTGATAGTCTTTTAATATGTACCAAATAATATCTATCATCGGCAAATATTTTCAGAAATATTAAGGGTTTTTTTTTTTTTAAAGGCGTGGTACCGCCCATTTGTCCAGTGAACACTATTTGTCCTGATGATTTTTACACATTCACCAAATCTCATTTATCTGCGTCAAAGAGTTTCGGTGATATGATTAGTCAATTTTTTGGGGGGGGGGTGGCACCGCCCACTTACTTAGTTTCCGAGTTAATAAGGGACAAACAAACAAAATCTAGTTTTTATAAAGTAGATTTTCGTTTATTCCTCATAACTTGAAAACTGTAAGAGATAGCGCAAAATTTTTAGCATTTTTGAAATTAGCGGGGTCAAGTTATTGAAATTGATACCCATTTTGAAAAAAAATTCGGACCACGCCCCAACTTTGTATGGGAGGTAGGCGTGTCCGTCGGCGGATTTTGTTCATATTCACAGATTTTTATTATTTTAATGTAAAAAACATCTGTACCAAATCTCAATAGCCTAGCTCTATTATTACTATATATGACCGCCGTTCCATACAAACCCTCCCATTGTGCAGCGCCAGGAACCTTTGAATATGATGCAATATTTAATGTCACTGCTGCTCTTGTGCTTTCTCAAACTAGCAAAGTTATAGGCGTTTTCTTTTGGTCATGGCTTTAAAACTTCACAAGATGGAAGACTGATTATAAGTGAAAAGCGTTGCGTGGCATGGGTAGATGGTGACGATAGCAGTAGCGATGATAATGATGGCGATGATGCTATGGAAACAAAACCAGTAGTCAAACGTTGCATGGGAGAGGATTTTAGTGATGGTAATTAGTGTATAAAAGACAAATAACGCAAAGGCAAAGTTTAATTTCTAAACAATTTAAGATCAAGAAGTGAAACTCAACGCCTCAAATCGCAAACGTAATAGCTTAAACACAATTGGAGCGTACGACGAATTTCGCCCGTCGAATATTCGCTGTCAAAACAAATTCTTAAACGAAGTTCGCTCTGTTAAACACAACACAGCGATGACGGCAATTTTTATTTTGAATTGTTTACGTTTTTCTGACAGTTCGAATGAAAATTCAATTCAATTTTATTAATTTTAATTATATTTCGTCTCGATAAATAATGAACCCGAATATTTTGAAACTTTTTAACATTTTAAAAATAATAAACATAATGATGGTGATGTTTCACGCTTTTAAAATATTAAGGAAGCAATTAAGGAGGAGATGGTGGATTCGTCCAATTAACCTCACCAGAAAGGAGTTAGGATTTCATAAAACTGCTTCGACCAGCTAATAACACTAGTTTACAGCCAAAATTCCCAGTGAATGCCATTATTCATTTTATATGTAAAATAGGCTGCTGATTCCGAAAATCGCATTATTTTTTTTTTATTTCGTATCGTTTTCGAGATATCGGTCATTTTCGGTTTTTGGACCAAAAAAAAAAGATGGTTCCACTTAAATACAAATATCTCAAGAACCAATGTTTTTGTTTAAACGTATTATATGTCATATTAAAGGTAATTAATTTACCTACATATGATATTCACATTACTCTTTGGTTGGTTTGTTAGTTTCGGCGAAATAAATTGATTTCTAAAAAAACATTTTTTTTTTTCGAAAAAATTAAGAAAAAATTAAAATCAACTTCAAATTTATGCAAGAAGAAATAACTTTTTTATAATATTTTGTTTTTTTGGATCATAGACAATACATTTGTGAAGAAAATAAGATATCATTTAAGAAAATCGATGGAAAAATGCAAAAGTTGTATACAATTCATTGATAAGTTACCAAAATGCGTTTTTCCCTATTTTTCCGTTTTTTTGTAATAAACTGTTCGAAAATTTGAAACTTTTTGTAAAAGAAATTAGAAAATCCAAAAAATTCTTAAAGAAGGCATTAAAAGGAAATACCCGTGCCTCGCCGTTTTTCTCTAGCACGTCAGATTTTTTTTTAATCGATTTTTGAAGTTTTTTAATCCACTGTACATGAAAAAACAGAAATAACGCATTCTTGTGTTAAATCGATGAATTTAACTATATGATCCTTACATCTGAGGTGTATTATGCGTTCAGTTAACTTATGCAGGATACTGCGAGGAATATTTTTGTAGAAAATTTTAACCCTCTAAAACCCTCACATGTGGGTCATTTTGACCCCCACATGAAGGTCATTTTGACCTACATGTGGGGGTTTGAGAGGGTTAAAATTGTCTACAAAAATATTCCGCGTAGTATCCTGCATAAGTTTGCTGAAGACATGATACACCTCAGATGTAAGGATCATATAGTTAAATTCATCGATTTAACACAAGAATGCGTTATTTCTGTTTTTTCATGTACAGTGGATTAAAAAACTTCAAAAATCGATTAAAAAAAAATCTGATGTGCTAGAGAAAAACGGCGAGGCACGGGTATTTCCTTTTAATGCCTTCTTTAAGAATTTTTTGGATTTTCTAATTTCTTTTACAAAAAGTTTCAAATTTTCGAACAGTTTATTACAAAAAAACGGAAAAATAGGGAAAAACGCATTTTGGTAACTTATCAATGAATTGTATACAACTTTTGCATTTTTCCATCGATTTTCTTAAATAGTATTTTATTTGCCTAACAAATTTATAGACTATGATATAAAAATACAAAATGATTTTTAAAATTTTTTTTCTTGTAAAAATCTGCAGTTAATTTAGACATTTTTGTAATTTTTTCGGAAAAATATACTCTTTTTTTCAGAAATCAATTTATTTCATCGAAATTAACAAACCAGCCAAAAAGTGACGTGAGTATCATTTGTAGGTAATTTAATTACCTTTAATATGACATATAAAATGTTTAAACACAGACATTGGTTCTTGAGATATTTGTATTTAAGTGGAACTACCTTTTTTTTTGGTCAACCGAAAATGACCGATATCTCGAAAACGACACGAAATAAAAATAAAATAATGCAATTTTCGGAATCAGCAGCCCATTTTACATATAAAATGAATAATGGCATTCAGTGGGAAAAAAATTTTTAATCATTTGTAAACTAGTGTAATTAGAGATGAATAACATTTTTTTAAGACCACAAGAATGACTGTCAGTAAATTTAGCATCTTGCTTTCATTACTGAATGAAAAGCTCCAACGTTTTTCAAAAAGGGAGCCGATTAATGCAGAAACTCGTTTGGGAATTACTCTAATGTAAATATATTAAATTAATATATGAATAGTATTTCTATCAGGCATGTTCTGATGAGAATCGGATATTCTCATCGGAATCAACTTTTGTTTCCATAGGTATTTATCACAAGGATGTTGTCCTCAGTTTTTGGCATGGTCGCATAAAATTGGAGTTTCCACAGTAAGAAAAATAATTTACGATACATGCGATGCAATTTGGAGTGAGCTACACGTAATATACGTTGCTCCACCAAATACAACAGTATTTCGGATAGATTTTATGTCAAATCGGGAATGCCACATTGACTTGGTGCTATTGATGGTAAGCACGTTAATATAATTTGCCCAAGACGCAGAGGATCACTTTTTTATAATTATAAAAAAACGTTCAGCATTGTGCCAGAGCGATGGGGGAGTTTTTGCACGCAGTACTTTTGGAAATATGATTTCGAGAAATAATCTGACTCTACCTTTAACTGATGCATTACCTGGTAGTTAGAAAATTGAACTTTAAGCTTCATAGGCTCTTTGTAATTTAATTATCCTTTAATTTAGGCTCAGATCAAATTTTTCAATATTTTTTTGTGGGGGATAATGCTTTCCCACTGCAATATAATTTTATGCGTCCATAACCAGGCCGGAGGTTGAAGTTCTGCTTGCAGACGTCTCCTATGAAATAAAAATGATATTATTTTTCCTATTATAGGCAAATTTATTTCACTCACCAGACAAATTTGTTTTCCTCCCAATTTCTTCCCATATTTTTCCTTTTTTGATTATATTTTTATAATCTTTTGCCGCTATATTATAAATAATATCAAATTTTTTGACTTCTTCAATTATTACTTCGTCTGAATCCATTTTTGAAATTTGAAGCTTACATGAAGTTATAAACGTTGACAATAATAATAAGTACCTGGAGATGGATCCCTGCTCGGTCGAAAATCTGATATGATAATTTTTTATTCATATTTCGTGAAGAAATTCGTATCTTTTCGCCTCCAATTCTCATGCTTTCAAAATGATGAATTTGCCGATGAGAACAATAGTAAGAAAAAACTCGGAAAGTAACAAGTAGTATTATAGAAAAATATCAAAAACTCAAAATTTTTTTCGGTGAAGTAGAATGCCCTAAAATAAATAAATGGTATGTGCCACAAACCCAAAATATTTCGTCTTTTGTATGGAGGCTGAAATATCTTATCTTAAAAGGATCATAACTCGGAAAAAAGGCTCATTTGAAAAATCCGAAAGGATATTTTAATAAGGAAGAGAGGGGCTATTTCATGCCATTGATAAAAAAGAATTTCAGCTTTTCTTGTAGCTATGCTGTAAGACTGAACACAGCGTTTTCTTCAACTTCAAACAAGGATATTTCAAAATCCTGCAGGTATAATGACAGTTCTGCTGATGAAGACGGATTCAGCGTCAAAAAGTACATAAGTCTGCATATAAGAAATAAAAAGTTCATTTAATTTTTTCTTATTTTGGGCCTGAGTAATTAACTAAAATTTTTATTTTGGTAAAAAGTGGGAGTGGCAATTATTGAACAACGCCCACTTTTCGTTATGCTTAAGATTCTCATGATCCAAATTTTATCAAAATATATTGTACCATTTCCGAGAAATAGCATTTAATGTGTTTTACTTGCATGGGAGGATCCACGCGCACAGGCGATATTTTGCCCACTTTCAGGTCGCATGTGTCCAATAGGAAGCAGACTCCCTATAGTTAAATTCAGAAAGATTGCTTTAATAGTTTTCTTTTTATAGCGTATTATATTTTTGAGGCGGTTTCGAGTTTTTCCAATATAAAGGCATATCACTACGTATATTTAATCACTATTAATATTTAATACTTGTTTTCAAGGGCAAAATCTCTTAAATTTTCATTGAAATTGTTGGAGTCGTTTTCGAGTAATATTGAATCAAAATATTCAACGGTTAAAAAGGGGCGTGGTTCTTCTTCGATACCGCCCAATTTTCGGTTATTACAAGGCATTAATAAGCAGTACCTACATACTAAATTTCATTAAAATATCTTGTAACATTTGCGAGAAATAGCGTTTAACGTATTTTGCTTGTATGGGAGGTTCCACGCGCAACGGCAATATTTCGCCCACTTTCAGAACAGAGATGCCTTTTAGCAATTACGCACATCACAGTTAATTTCAGAATGTTTGCTTTATTAGTTTTCTTTTTATACCGTTTTATATTTTTGTGGGCTGTGCCACGCCCTTCAACGAGTTTTGTTTGCAGAGGTAACATCTCATAAATTTTCATTAAAATTGTTGGAGTCGTTTTGAATCAAAATTTGTAAGGGCTAAAAAGTGGGCGCGGCACTTCTTCGATCCCGCCCACTTTTTGTCTGTTACAAGGTATTATTATTCCGTACCCGTTCACCAAATTTCATCCAAATATCTTGTATGTTTTGCGAGTTATGACTAAATCAAATTTAAAATTTAGGGCTGTGCCACGCCCTCTGGTGAGCATTTACAAAGTTCAAACCTAGCTCATTCTTCGTTGTATGCTAATATCTAACACTATTCCAAGTTTCATTAAAATCGCCGTAGCCGTTTTCGAGAAAAAATGTTGGCATAGAAATAAGTACAAACAAAAAAACAAACATACAATTTTAGCTCGTATAAGAAGAGAAGATGTTACCCTCTCAAACAAAAAATCCATATTTTCTTTATGAAAACCTAAAAATATTTAATTCAAAACTTATTTCTTCAGAAATGGCAACGGCGTAATTGCTGCCGCCGGGCGACAAAATTAAAACTAAATCTATTGCGACGAATATTCGTCGGGCGAAATTCGTCGTACGCTCCAATAATGTTTAAGCTATAAAGTTAAAACTTCTACCTCGCGTTATACTGCCGGTGGCAAGGGTATACATCGGCCTGTTATACAGCTAAATCGGGCAAATCTATATATATAAAAATGAAATGGTGTCCGTATGTAGCTTATGAACGTGGAAACTACACGGCCGATTTACATAATTTTTTTTTTAAATTGTTTGTTTTGGTCTGTAGAAGGTTCTTAAGGGGGTGAGATGCCACTGAGGGGAACGGGGGTTGCACCCCCCATACTAAAAAATACAAAAATGCTATATCTCTACAGTTATACAAGCTATGATTATGAAAGTTGGTGAACTTATGCATAATGTATGTATCATTCACCATGCAAAATTTGACGGGGATTGAACTAGGGGACGTTGCACCCCTCATATGAAAAAAAAACACAAAATGCTATGTCAGTGTTCCTATATCAGTTATCATTATGAAACTTGGTATATGGATGTTTATTGCGTTTACTATTCAGCATGCAAAGCTTATTTCTACGCCTATAGTAGCTATCATTATAAAAGTTGGTAGATAAATATATATTTTATTCACCTCGAAAAACCTGATGGGTTGGATGAGAAGGAATCGGGAACGGGCGAACAAAGTCGCTTCCGGGCCAGCTAGTTAGTATATAAGATAATTCTTGTGTAAAAAAAAAACTTATTTTATTATTTTTCTATGTAGTTTATTCCGTTGCTGTTTTCGAACTGAGCTTAACTTAACTTAATTACATATTTTTATTTAAAAGGAAGAAAAAGAAGAAGCAGAATTGCCAGACGCGAAGTCAGCATTCTTAATGCATTGGGGCCGGATGCTCGTGCAATGCAAAAAATAAAAACTGATATGCTGGCTTCGCGACATTAATTATTAAGAAATATTTTGATTTAAATATTTCTTAATATTAAATGTGCTGTTGCAACTTTTTATGCTGTTGCAACTTTTTTTATTGAAATATTTTATATGTTAACTTATTTTGTTAACTCCTCCGCCCTCAAATTCGAGAGTCCTCTTTCGATCTTACGAAAAATTTTGATACGTTTTCTATAATGTGTTTTTCCTTCTTCCTTTTTACAATTACACAGTGCGACACATGAAAAGTGAACTAAAATCCGTTATAAGGCGTCGAAAGTACTCGCCGAAACAAATAATTCTGCCAGAGCGTTTTGCAAAGTTGGCTCATATAAGGATTTTATAGTAATTTTTGCGATTTTAAGGCACTAAATGAATTTTTTTCGGTTAAGTTTGTTCGGCATTTTTTTTTCTTCTATTCAATAGCTACAACATTGCTCAAGTCATCAAAACAATATTTTCGGCTCGTTACCGAGTTATAGCCATTTTTCGATTTTTTCATATGGAGATATAGCCATATGAAAAAATCGCTCAAAATCCAAAAAGTTGCAATTTTCAGCTGGATAATTATAATTATCCAGCTGAAAATTGCATTTTTTTGCCTCAAATTGTATTTTGAGCAATTTTTCGATTTTTTCATATGGCTATATCTCGGTAACGAGCCGAAAATATTGTTTTGATGACTTGAGCAATGTTGTAGCTATTGAATAGAAGAAAAAAAAATGCCGAACAAACTTAACCGAAAAAAATTCATCTAGTGCCTTAAAATCGCAAAAATGACCATAAAATCCTTATATGAGCCAACTTTGCAAAACGCTCTGGCAGAATTACTTATTTCGGCGAGTACTTTCGACGCCTTATAACGGATTTTAGTTCACCGCCAATGACTTGAAAAATGTTGCACTGTGTTATGGTTATTACAAAAATTACAATAAAAATAAATGACATAAAGTTTATTGAAAAAAATACATAGTTTTGTTTCTTTAGTACATTTATATTCAATGTTTCATCAGTTTGAAACTTTTTTATGGATTCTAGAGACATTTCCTCTAAAATGCTATTATTTGCGATACGTTGTAATATCGCTGGTAATGGCTTCTTACTTTTTATTTCTTTAGAGACAAATAGTCTTCCTTCGATTTCTATATCGGTATTATAATGTTTTATTAGGTAAGTAACTTCATTATTAACTCTTACAATGTTATCGAATTGGTTTAGAAATATTATATCACTTGAAATTTCTTCAACGGATTTAAAATGTTCATTATTTATTTTGATGCAATTATCTAACTTACTTTTAAGCAGGTGTGCTCAGTGGCGGATCCAGCACTGTCAAGAGGGGGGGGGTGATTGACCACATTTCTAGATAATAATAATAATCATGTAGGCGCAAAAATGTAGACAGTTTCATACATAATTATTTTTTAATTTTATATACGAAAATTAAATCATTTCATGGCATCGATTATCGGTATGTACATAGATCGTCTAAAATAGTCCTGAGGATTTTGATATGGATAATTTGCTCGATTTTGTTGCTTTTGCGCTAGCCGAGGAAGTTTCATTTCTATACCGAGATCAGTAGCAATGCCTCGAATTTCGTCATACAAACTTGAAAACGTTTTATCACATTTTTCGCGCTTTCGATTCAAAATCTTTAAAACATCATTGAGCATATCACGTGCTGATTTTAGATCGATTATTGATTTTTGAAAAAAAAAAAACGACTTAATGGCAAAGTACAAGAAAGTACTTCTGATAAGCAAACGGTCGACACAAGAAAGCCAGAGTCAGATATAGCAGATTTTAATATCTTTGCCTTTGTAGCAGTCTGAAGGTCCTTCCACGAAGATATATCGTCAAGGCATTCGTGAATTTTCGGTAGAGATTCTCGAAATTGATTATTGATTGATTGATTTTTGGTTTTTTCAGAACATTTTCTCAATAAAACGGGCATAAAAAAGTCTGTTGGGCCGATTTAAAATTTTTTTCGGATCTTTCAACCACAGCCTTACTTTAAATAATGAAAACAAGCCTTATAGTATAAAAAAAAAAAATAATATTCCTCTTTACTTTCATCATTCAAGCGACGCACAAAGGGTATTGTATGCGCTTTTACGCATTTAATTGAAAAAAAAATTTTTTGAAGTACCAGTTTTTTTTGATACCGTTTAAAAGATAATTAAATTCTGCGTCACAAACAATAAAAATTGTTGACCTAACATTACTAGTAAAAAAGTTATATGCGGTTGAAAATCAACTTTTTTGCTTTCGTTCGCGCGCTGCGAAAAATTTGAATTTTTTGGCTTTTTTAAAGTATATTTTTATTTAAAAAAAAGTTTTTTGTGGAAAAAATTTTAATGGAACCTTTAATTTCAGGTAATTGTGGTTCTTACTACATTAAAGTTTTTTTGAGTTAATGTTAAAAAATTTTGTTTTATGTATATTAAATATGTGTTAAAAAATTAGGGTTTTTATACCCTACACCCAGGGTATATTCACTTTGTCCTTCCGTTTGTAACGCAGAGAAGGAGGCGTGGCAGGTATAGAAAAGTATATATATTCTTGATCAGCGTCACCTCCTGAGTCGATTTAGCCATGTCCGTCTGTCTGGCTGGCTGGCTGGCTGGGTGGCTGGCTGGCTGGCTGGCTGGCTGTGTGTTGAAATACACTTTTTGGGAAAACTGAGCAAGATAATTCAATGAAATTTGGTACACTGCCTTCATCGTCAAAGTTAGCTCGGGGGATTGAAAATGAGCAAAATCGGTCAACGGACACGCCTACCGCCCATACAAAAATTATATTCAAAATGCAATTTTAGGAGTATTTTTCACGACAATGCAACCACAATACATATAAGTACTACGAATTGTAAGCGCAAGCTCTGAAAAAAAAACTGAGCGAATTCGGACAAGAGGGCGTGGCACCTCCCATATAAGCAAAAGCTTCGAAACGCTATACTGAAAGCGTTTTTTGAGATATTCGAACCAACTTTGACTTAGACACTAAGAATTATAAATAAAAGCTCTCAGCAAAAATTGGTTGAAATCGTACAAGGGGGCGTGGCACCTCCCATATAAGCAAAAGTTTCAAAATGCTATACTGAAAAAGTTTTTTGAGATAATCCAATTAAATTTCACTCTGACACTAAAAACTATAAATGCAAGCTCTGAACAAAAACTAGGTGTACTCGGACAAGAGGGCGTGGCACCTCCCATATAAGCAAAAGCTTCAAAACGCTATACTGAAAGCGTTTTTTGAGATATTTGAACCAAATTTGACTCAGACACTAAGAATTATAAATGAAAGCTCTCAGCAAAAACTGGGTGAAATCAGACAAGGGGGCGTGGCACCTCCCATGTAAGCAAAAGAATCAAAATGCTATACTGAAAGAGTTTTTTGAGATAATCCAACTAAATTTCACTCTGACAATAAAAACTATAAATGCAAGCTCTGAACAAAAACTGGGTGTACTCGGGCAAGAGGGAGTGGCACCTCCCATATAAGCAAAATTTTCAAAATACTGCAGTGTAGGGTATTTATTTTTTGGCCGGGCCAAAATTTACACCCTTACTAGTTTATTATTCAAGTGGAGTTAAAGTATTTTAGGTTGTGCAAGGTTTTCATCTTGTTATGATTTTTTTTAACTATAGACTGTTCATAATAAGTGTTAAAAATTTGGTTGTGCCATGTTTTGCTCCTTCGGAATTATTAAACTCTTTGTGAGAGAACTCCAGTCGCTATAATCACAAGAAGCAAGTGCAGCCACCAACAATGCAATGATTTTTTTTCCTTTTGTTTTGTTTTTCTTCTTAAATTTTGATGGACTCTTTTAGTTCAGGTATTTTTGTAATACAAAAGTGGTTTTTGTTTTGTGGAAAAGTATTTTGTTATATTTAAATTTTTTTTTTTTTTTGTTCGTTAGTTTAAAATTAAGTTCATTTTGGCTATATACATAGACATATAGTCGTTCCAAAAGTGAGCTCAAACAAAAATGTTTTGATTTTAATAAAGAGTAGACATTTAAGTTACTTTTTATGAAAAAAAAGTGTTGCGGGTTTTTGAGCGGGTGGGAGGAATTTTAATTTTTTTAAGGCAAACTGACATGTCCAACATGTATGAAAGTGGAGCAAAAAACAAATAAAAAGTTAAATACAGACATAAAGACAGATAATTACCACCAAAAATCTGCAGAGGGTGTCAATAAAGTACGCTGAGTTTTTAAAAATTTTTGAAGGTCATTAAGAGGTCGCTCAGCGCCGTTTTATGCAAAATCTCGGCTTAGTACAGTTTTTATTTTATTACGATTTAAGAAACGCTCGGAATGAGTCATCCGATATATCAAATTTTTTGTCTTGAGTCTAGATATATAAAAACATTATATCTCGAATTTAAAATCATTCATATATTGTTGTTTTAGATAAAAAACCTAAAGAAAACTTATTTTCGATATTTCGGCCTGCTGTAAAACTTTTAAACTACATCTTGGAAAAACTGTATTTCATAAGTTTATCATAAAATTATACAAGAAACAATTTTCTATTGCATCTTAACCCATTATATCCTGTTTTTATGGGTTTTCTTGACCCTTTTTTCTAAAAACTTGGTTAAAATGGGTTAAAATGTTCTACAAAAATATTCTTCAAAAAATTTGACTAGGGGTCATCAAGGACAGAAATTCTTAAAACTTCAGAATAATGCGTAAAAAATTTGATGACAATTTTCAATTTCCGTTTTTTATTGCTATTAAAAAAAAATTTCACTACATAATGTACAACTGCATAAGTTTTCTACTTTTTTATGCATAATTAACTAAAAAAATAAGTTTTTATAACCCTCAATAGTCTGGATGAATTAATAGCGTGTTTTGGTATGTAATACCCCACTGTGCGACGTGCACTCGTTGAAATCTTTTTTTGAAATGAAAATACGCATACAGAAAAATGTATTTGCGTTTACATTTTCAAATAACTCATCAAGTCACTCGTCAAATCAGCGAAATGTCGAAAATTTTTGATTTCCTTCAAAGTTTTTGACAAATTATTTGAAGAAGCATTCTAACTATCAAAAACTCATCAAATCCATAAAATTTTTTTTTTTTGATGGAAAAATTGGTGATGCCAAACAAATTCGAGCTCATCAATTTAATTTTTGCAATTTGATAGTGTGTACACTAGACTGCTTCATAATTTTTTTTTGCTTTCCAGCAAGTTTTTTTGTTAAAACAATAGAAACTAAAAATTCTTGTGCAAGGAGAGCCCATAATATTAATATTTACTGGTGGCGCATCGTATTTCTCTGTTTTAAGTTTGAAAGAGTACTCTTCTAAACACTTTTGTACATACATATCTCGTGAAAGAGAAAACGCAGACAAATGAGACTGCTACCATTGGAAATAGCATACAATTTTTCATAAAAAAGTTTACAATAATTTTTTTCGGAAAGATGTTACTTCGGTAGTTTTTTAGCTTTCATAGTTAAAAATCGTTTTCAAACTAAATATTTCGGTTTAAAGCTAAACACAGTTTTCTCAAGTTTAAAAACGATTTTAAACTTTGAAAGCTAAAAAACTACCGAAGTAACATCTTTACGAAAAAAATTATTATTAACTTTTTTATGAAAAATTTTATGCTATTTCCAATGGTAGCAGTCTCATTTGTCTGCGTTTTCTCGCTCTCTCACGAGATATGTACAAAAGTGTTTAGAAGAGTACTTTTTCAAACTTAAAACAGAGAAATACGATGCGCCACCAGTAAATATTAATATTATAGGCTCTCCTTGCACCAGCATTTTTAGTTTCTATTGTTTTAACAAAAAAACTTGTTGGAAAGCAAATCGGAAGCAAAAAAAAAATTATGAAGCAGTCTAGTGTACACCACATCGATACCTTAGAGCGCTCCACTTTTTGCGATTTTGAGATTTTTGCAGTTATGGCATCATTGTGGGCTTCTTTACCGTGTGGAAAACTGTCTGATGTCAAAATACCACTAAAATACCAAAATATTCGATAATTAAGAAAAATCCTATCTCCAACAGTATTCAAATAAATCACATTTTTAAAAAAAAAATCTTCGCGTTTCATGACTTTTTGCGATATTTTAGTCAACAAATTTGGTTACACCCAAGGCTGAACTCTTGTTTGTTTGAACCAAAAATTCAAAAAAAAAAAAAAAAAATTCGTTTTTTCGTGTTTTTCTACGCGTTTCATGACTTTTTACGACATTTTAGAGGAAATCTATATAAGGGCAAAAGTAATGACATACTCTAAATTGGCTGGGATTTCGTTAGAAATTAATAAAATTGGTTAAAAACATTAAATTATGTTAAAATTTACTATAGGTAAAAATATTGCATGTATCTTTATATCAAAATAGCAGCCAATCCTAAATAACCACTGTTTGAAATCTTCTTTTTGCATTTCCCAACAATTGGAAAAATGGAGATAGGACTATAGCGCTCTAAGGTATCGACATGTGAATGTATGCTATTGAAAGGCAAATTACATGACAAATATTTTGAAGCCAAATTAGCAAGTAGATATTTTACTGTAAATACAATAAATATTATTTCATAGTAAATTACTAATTCATATTTATTAATAATTAATATTTCTATCTTATTTTAATATATAATAATCTGTTTTATTATATGATATTATTATACATTTAAAAAAAAAACAGAATGTTTTCGAAATCTTTACATATAATTTAAAAAAAAATGTAACCACTTGGTTTGAGAGGGGGGGGGCGATCGCCCCCCCCCCCCCCCCCTGGATCCGCCACTGGGTGTGCTATGCACGTGCCATTTGAAATATCTTTTAAATTGTTCTGTGAACAAATTGACAACTTATTATACGACTTACAATCATTATTCTTTCCATAAAATTTTATTTGGACACATTACTATAGATCGAAAATCTATTTTATTTATCAGTTCTCCTTTCTTTATTAATCTTATTTCTAAAGACCTACATTAGGCATGCGCTTATTTTACGATTTTCTGATTTTCGTTCATTGCCGCAAAATGCTATTCTACTACATATGGTATTTTGCGGCAATTTTGTTAATGCCGTAAAAGAAAAATTCATAGAATTCGTATTTATTACCCGATTTTAAACAATTATAGCTTGTTGGAAAGGTATTTCAATTTGCTATAAGATAAAGTTATGCTTTGACTAATTTAATTAAGTTTAAAAAAAATGTTCATTATTTTTTGCCTGAAACTTCATAGTATTTGTTTTTATGACCATTAGAAGGATTTCAGGGGGCGGCATGAACGAAAATCAGAAAATCGTAAAATAAGCGCATGCCTAACCTACATTCTTCCCTTTCTGTAGTGGGTAAGCTTATTAAGTAAATCAACCAATTCATACTGGCTGCAATTTTAATCTCTGCAAATTTTAATGCTTCGTCTATGTTTATAAATGGAATGTTTTCATTTTCCTGGTTATTTCAATTTCTTTATCGGACAAAATTAATGAATTAATTATGTTTGCTTTGGCCCAGTGGATTGCATATGCAATGTTAATCATTTCTTCTTTAATAACTTCTAGTTTATATTTGGTCTGAAGTATCAAATCATTTTCAATATCGTCGCTTTCTTGCACAAGCTTAACTATTTTATTAGTTGTATCAATAATTTGGCTAATTTTTTCATTAGTCAATTTGTTTATTATTACCTGTCTGTTATTATTTTTTAGAACATTATTAATTTTTTCTACCTGAATGTTGAAAGAATAATGGTCGGGGTTTCCCGCGATCCATTTCCACGCGGACCCTATAGAATCTAGTGACCTTTTCTTTATTTCTTTCCTTATTCTAATTCTGTCTACATAAGTAAGTTTTCGATTGCTCTATTAGTGCTGATAAGATGGGGTAAAGTGGATGTCTCCTCAATTTTGAATTAATTAGTGTCTCAATATTGGTTATTGTAGTAGTTTAGTTCGATTACATGTATAATTTTGAAATACCCTTTTTGTAATTTAGTTGGTCCAGAATCAATTGTAATCAATTGGGACGTACTGTAGTCGAGGATTTGGACATTAGCGGTCGCTGCAGCAGCGAATAACCTAAAAGAAAAAGAAAGAAATGAGTAGCATTTAACTCTTTATCAGACCTTTGTGAACTATTTTGCCAGACTCTGTTATATCTACAGATGGTTTGTTTTCCTTTACAATTTCCTTCTTAAATCGTGCAGTGAGCTTAGCACCGTATCTTTTATTAATTTTAATATAAATTGTTTGTCCTGGTGCTCTTGTTTTGTTGTGGAATTTCAGGTCTTTTGTTTGCTTTTCCTTTAGTCTTTGTATGTTACTTTGTTTTGCTTTCTCGTATTGTTCAGGATTTATATAGACTCTGCGGCCGGAAAATAATTCAATGGGTTTCTGTCCTGTTGTGGAATGAATTGAGAAGTTTTATTCATAGACTGCTCTATCGAGAAGTTCTTCGAATGATCTCTCTATGTTTTCGGCTTTAAGACATCTTAAGATTTCGGAAAGAGTTGAATGAAATCGTTCAACCTGTCCGTTTGCTCTACTTGTATGTGGTGGTGTTTTGTAAATTTTTATTCTCAATTGATCTTCGACCATAAAAGTTATTGAATAAGAGTTAAGAGATTTTTCATTGGCAATAATTATTGTTTCAGGGATTCCAAAATTGAAAAGAAGCTGCTTAAGTGGTTCGCGTATGTCTTCTATAGATCGAGAATTTATTAATCGCGCTTGAGCGTGTTTCGAATATTTGTCTATGGCTGTCAGTACTAAATTTTTTTCCGCTATATAAATATCGATGTGAAGAATTTGACCTGGATATTCGGGGATTGGGGTTGGATGAATTTCAGGTTTATTTGGATGCCTGTCATATTTGCTTTCTGCACATATCTTACATTATTTGACTATTTTTTTTTTATTTCGTCCAGCATCCTCGGGAAGTAAAATTTGCCGATGATTTGATTTTTATTTTCTACTGCATTCCTATGAGCTCTTTTATGTTCGAGGACAATTTGCTCATCCTGTTGTTCTTCTGTTTCTAAATCTTCAACTTAAAATTGTGTGAATCTGATTTTGAAGTTATTAAAATAAGTAGGGTAAAATTCTTGAATTCGGCCCATTATCTCTTCAGAGCTAAATAAACCATTGATAACAGGAGAGTTCAGAAAGTTTTTTAGAATAGATAGTAAGTCGTTTGTTGAATAGTGGGGCCTAATAAACATGTGCCTGTAATGCGTGGAAAAGGGAGTTTTCAATTCATAGCTATTTCCTTGCCCTTTTAGTATCCATATTTGATTGTTGAACACATTAATTGGGGCCTAAACTGCTGGTATCAGATTGTGTCCTGAGCTTTCGTCGGAATGAGTTGCAATTGTTAGTGAATTCAGTTCTGGTGGTCTGGATAGTGTGTCTGCGACGACATTGGTACTGCCAGGCTTATACTTTAGTGTGTAATCGTATTCCTCCAAAATGGCTTTCCATCTTTTAAGTTTTGCATTATCGTTCTTATTGCTGAGCGCGTAGGTTAGCGGCTGATGGTCTGTAAAAATTTTTATTTTTGCTGTGCCATATAAATAGTTACTGAGAGACTTAAGTGCCCAAATAATGGCCAACATTTCTTTCTCGTTAACTGCCTAGTTTTCTTCCGATTTACTTAAAGTCCTTGAAATAAACGTTATTGGTTTTCCTTCCTGTTCCAACACTGCACCGAGTGCATACTTTAAAGCGTCTGTCGTTAAATGGAATTCTTTTTGAAAATTTGGATAGGTCAAAATTACTTCTTTTGAGATGAGTGCGTTCTTAATTTTATTAAATGCCTCTTTTGCCGACACATCCAAGTGAATCAAGGTTTTTCTGGACTGATTTTTTGACACTCTACCGTCTTCTCCTCTTAAAAGATTAGTAAGTGGTTTTGCCATTTTCGCGTAGTCTCTTATAAATCGTCGGTAATATCCAGAGAGACCGATGAATGCTCTCAGATCTCTAAGTGTTTCTGGGTAGGGAAAATCAATAATTGCCTATACTTTAGTGGGGTTAGTTGTAATGCCTTCAGAAGAGACCCAAAATCCTAAAAATTCTATCTGTTTTTTGAAAAAATCACATTTATCCATCTGTACCTTCATGTTTGCTAAAAATTTCTCGAATATGTTCTGCATGAGCTTTTTCGTCTTTGCTAAATATAATTATGTCATCTATGTAGACATAACATATTCTGCCAATGTGTTTCCTCAAGATGTCGTCTAACGCGCGTTGAAAGATTGCAGGAGCGTTTTTTAACCCGAATGGCAATCGTGTAAACTCGTATTTGCCATTTTTCAACGAAAAAGCAGTTTTCTCTACGTCAGATTCATCTAATGGAATCTGGTGGAAACCACTTTTTAAGTCGATTATTGAAAATAAGGTACTTTTTCCTAGTTGGGCTAAAGTTTCATTGATGTCAGGCATCGGATAGCGATCAGCTATCGTGACTGCATTAAGCTTCCTGTAGTCAATCACTAATCAGTATTTCTTTTCGTTAGATGCCTCCTGCTTTTTTGGAACTATCCATACAGGTGAGTTATACGGTGACCGTGAAGGTCTGATAATTCCATCTTCTAACAATTTTCCTATTTGATTTTCAACTTCATCCTTTAAAGACATTGGGTACGGATAATATCTTGTATAAACCGATGTAGAAGAGCTTGTTCTAATAGTGGCAACAACTTTTGTGGTATCGCTTTGTTTCTCATTGGGATCAGAGAAAAGATCGTAGTATTGGCGGATTAGTGAATTCATCATTTGTTTTTGTGTGTTATTCATGTGGTTGTCTCTTATGTTAACGTGATTTACTTCTATGCAATTCAATTGATTTAAGCGGATTCTAAGTGAATTTTTAATCGTCATTATATTGTGTTTAGTGTAAATGATGGCAGATAAGTCTTTAAGACTATCATTCCCTAATATCGCGTTAAATGAAATGAGTGACGGAAGCAGGTAAAATTTTAAATTTAAGGTTTTCAAGTTGAACAGGTTAATATACGTGTGGTGTGTAATTTCGATTTGTCCTCCTATCGAACTTGCAAAAAATGTTTTATCGTTTTTAATAGACTTTTTAGCTAACCGTGGCTGTATGTAGTTGTTTGAACTCGTATCTACTAAAATTCTCAGAATTTCACCGCTCTCCGTTTTACATTCAAAGAATGGTAACGAAGAGTTGTTTAGCCTAGAAAATGGATATCTGATAGATCCAAAGTTTCGCAATTTTGTGTATTGTTCGGTTCATAACATTGATCATAATTTACTAAGGTATTCTGGTCGTGGTTAAAAAAACACTGTGGCTCCTGGTACACTGAAGGAGGATTTTGTAAATTTTCCGATGTGGTGTCTATATGAAAATTCCTTTGCATCTTTATGGGTGGGTTGGTAAAAGTTTGTTTCTCCTGTCGCTTCCCTGCGTATCTAAAGTTTGGTCGGTTGGCGTAGTTTAGTATGTTCGATCTTATACTTTGATCTATGTCCATGGGTTCTGGTCTCGGCAATGGCTTAGATGCAAATGGCCTTGGTGGAGAATAGGGATATTGACCTGCTTGCTGCATTTGTTGGAATGGTTGAGGGTAATGTTGTTGATGGTATCCATACGGTCTAAATGCTTGCTGTGGTTGGGGTATGTAAGCTAGTTCTGGATGAAATCTTTGGCATGGCTTAGCGTATCTGGACGGTGTTGGTGGAATTGGATTGTAATTTACATTCTTCGTAAAATCGTTTTGGTGATTTGCATAATATGCTCGAAAATTTTGGTTCTGTAATTTTAAGCATAGGTTTAATGCTTCTGGCAAGCTTTTTGGCTCTCTTATGCCTAGGAGTTTGGGTAAGTCACCTGAAAGTCCTCGCACAAAAGTATCTAAAGCATTTCCGCGATAAGTTTCAGTAAGTATCTGTATTGCTTCACACAGAAAAAAATAATTGTTAATCCAACAACTTTATGTTTTAATTCAAGAATTTTTGTTGGTTGAAATCTTCCCAACAACTTTTGCACTTGTTTTAAATACGAAATTGTTATTTATTAAATAAAACGAAAAATTGTCGAATCAAGTAAAAAGTTGTTGTAAGTTTAAGAGCGAAAATTGTTGTTTCAAAAGTAAAACTGTTGACAATGCTTAAGAACGAATTAGTTGAACGAAGAATAAATGATAGTTGAAATGTTTGCGGCTTTATAAGTATTTATTTAGAATCTATCTTACAGAAATAGTGACTGTCAATGAAAACAGTACGAGAATCTCTTGAAAAATTGTGAGATGAACCAGGTCCATGCATCGACATCGTCCTCAAATCCAAATATCCAAGATTTGAAGCTCCTCTGCATTTAGTGGGATCAATATGGTTTTATTTATTATGGAAGCTGCCAGAAATATGGGAGAAAGATGTATTAAGAGATGGGCAATACTTTGGGTGCAATTTTTCTTACCCTTATTCGTTTTTTTGAAAAAAAAAAAATAGCTAGAACTTATTCAGTAATTTTAAAAATTTTTTAATTTGCAAAACAGAATGTTTGAAGTTTTGTATTTTAAAATATTTTTCATATTTTTTATGACAAATGCGTAAAAAAAATTAAGTTCAAGAATAAAATTGTTGATTTAAGAATAAAATACTGTTTTCAACAATTTAGAAATATGTAACAATTTTTTAAGAATGAAAAATAGCCCAGGAAAATAAGACATTTTCTGCGAAAAAATTCCCAGTGGAAATTTTTCACCGGAATTGTCTTTATTTATGCATGATACACAAACTGTGAAAAGTCCATTGCAAAGTCGTGTGCGCATAAAAAGTTATTCGGGCTCAAAGGTCGCTAAAATCAGTTTATTGCAAATATCTCGCTAATGCTAACTTTTACAGAAAAATGTTGGTCTCCAATTCTGTAGCACAGGAAATTTCCTACAAAAATACGTTAAAAGTATTTGCGTAAGACTTCTAGTTTAGGAGATCACCCAATTTAAAAAGTTGTTAACAGTTATGATATGAAATACTACCTATGAGTTCATATTAAAATATCTTACTTTTTAAATTGCAATAACTCTTCAATGAGAAGTTGTACAAACAAAATTAAAATGCCGTTTGAAAGATAATTTAATTTTCTATATACCGTACAAAATTTTATTTCGAACGGCTCATGACCTTAAAAATATTCTTGAGTAACCGTTAAGGCTTGGAAATTACTGGTTTTTTAAGGATATCTGCGAATTGGTAAGTACTACGATAACAACTAATGGGACCAAATTTGTAGAAAATTACAAGATCTACAAAAAATAAGCGATATGTGTACACATAGAAGTAACCGTTTAGAAGATATTCCAAAAAACCCTTAAAATGCCAAAAAACCGGTTTCTATTGAATATCTTCTATACGGTTACTTCTATGTGTACACATATCGCTTATTTTTTGTAGATCTTGTAATTTTCTACAAATTTGGTCCCATTACTTTTTATCGTAGTACTTACCAATTCGCAGATATCCTTAAAAAACCAGTAATTTCGAAGCCTTAACGGTTACTCAAGAATATTTTTAAGGTCATGAGCCGTTCGAAAAAAAAATTTTGTACGGTATATAGAAAATTAAAATATCTTTCAAACGGCATTTTAATTTTGTTTGTACAACTTCTCATTGAAGAGTTACTGCAATTTAAAAAGTAAGATATTTTAATATGAACTCATAGGTAGTATTTCATATCATAACTGTTAACAACTTTTTAAATTGGGTGATCTCCTAAACTAGAAGTTGTACGCAAATACTTTTAACGTATTTTTGTAGGAAATTTCCTGTGCTACAAAATTGGAGACCAACATTTTTCTGTAAAAGTTAGCATTACCGAGATATTTGCAAAAAACTGATTTTAGCGACCTTTGAGCCCGAATAACTTTTTATGCGCACACGACTTTGCAATGGACTTTTCACAGTTTGTGTATCATGCATAAATAAAGACAATTCCGGTGAAAAATTTCCACTGGGAATTTTTTCGCACAGAAGCTCTTTTTTCGTCTTATTTTCCTGGGCTAAAATTGTTGTTTTAAAAATCTTTTTTATTCTGAGTGTTCGTGACCCATCTCCATACAACCTATATTGTTCAGTATAAATGAAAGGTGAGAGTAAACTTTTTGGTAGAAGTCTTGAATGGAATCACGATCTTGTACCAAACATGTCATTTGGTACTCCAGTGTCCCTAAATCTCTTTTATCCGCGTAATGGGTGGTTAAGCAACGGGAAATTGCTTTCCAATCTAGTGGTGTATTATAAGATTCTAGTGCCACGTCGGCACTTCCAGTAATTTCGTTCCTGATTACACTTAGAATTCCGAAATATTTCGGAGTGCCTACAGAGGGCTCATAAATTTTTAAAATTCTCTCAACGCTCTTCTTCCATGAACTAAATTCCTCTGGTTTCCCTGTAAATTCTCTGAGAGACCTGACAACATCTGGGACTTTGTCCATGTCATCTAAATTATTCCTGTATCTTTCATCTATTGCCTGGTCAATAATTGGGGCTTGATGTTGGTCAGCAATAATTATGTCTTGAATTAAGTTTCGTCCATCAGTATTCAACATTTCTGTAACCATATTCCTTACTACATTCATTAACTCTGGTCCTGGTTGTAAGCCAGGTACTGGATTTGGGATATTAGGACCATTATTATTGTTCAAAACTGCAGGCCTAATAAGATTATTTTGATTTGCCATTTCTCTTTTTTTTCACTCTTGTTTGATTTACTTAACAACAACAACAACAAAAGAAAAATAAAAATTAAGTTCACTTTTCAAGTAGACTTATAGTTATCGTTCACTTTTCGATTTTTTGTTAAAAATGTTCACTTCGTAATTTCTAGACAATCTTAAATAACACAGTCCTGCATGGGTTTTCCTCTCTAAGTTTTAAAAAGCGATTTCTATAGATTTAAGTGTGCTGATTACGAGAAAAATAGTGAAAAAATTCCAGCACGTCACAATTTTCAGTGATTTAAGTTTTACTTAAGTGCCTTTTTTGTATATACAAGACTACCACGCCTATACTACTGAACGTATCAAAACCCTATTTGCACCAGATGTTTTTTTGGTGCTCCAACACAACACATTTATAAGAAATATGGGATTGATTGGACAAGGGGGTGTTGTACCCCTCATACAAAAAAAAAAACTCAAAATAATTGAACATTTTATTTGAGTCGCTCCTACGCCTATACCAGTAGGTATATTGAAACCATATTAACAGCATATATCCGCCTGATATTCCGACAGATTTGTTTTGACAATAGGGATAATCGAATGAAAGTACGGTGCGCTCGGTATGCAAAGAAAACATACCATAAACAAAAAAACAAAAAACGCATATTTACGTACTTGACCTGCAATATGAAACTTGATATCTGGATGAATATTATGCATAACATTTATCTTGATCGTAAGGGGAGCACCAAAAAAATATATGGTGCAAGAATGGTTTAAATATGTTGAGTATTTTAGGCGTGATATTGAAGAGTACGTAAGCACAAACGATTGAATTAATAAGTTTTCAAATGCTGCACAGACGAACAAGGGTACCTTTCTTAAAATTACGAGAGTGCTTTTTAATGTATCTTTTGATGCCGAGCCCAAATCCGTTTACAGAATTGCTCTATCACGTCCGAATTTTGAGAAAATTTAAAATAACAGTGTAAAACACACGATTTTCCATTATTTTTGAGGCTATGAAAACTGGAACATCTCAAAATTCTGACGTGATAAAAAGAAACCAAGTTTAGAGTCGTGATTGGGAGGTCCCAAACCATCATAATTGGCTTCAAAAATCAAGAGAGGAAAAAAAAGTGTCGAATTTGCAGGCCTGTGTAATAGTTAAAAAAATTTTCCCTTTTACAAAAATTGAGGTTTACTTCCTAAGTTATAGTTTAAACTCTTAAGCAAAACAATTGCTCACTTATTAATATTCAGAAAGACTTACAATAGTATAAATGACATATCCTTTCCAGGCGGCTGTTCCTCCGGTTGAACTCCTTTTTCGTAATCACGAACTAAGGGGCCTCGTTTCCTGCGAGACGTCTAGTGTTAGGTTGATCGCTGGTGATAGTGTTTTCTGCTTCAATTTTTCGGCAAAATATTTTTCGTGGCACTTTATTCCACTGCTTTTCCGGACACCAATATTTTTGTAGCGCTTTTTTTACGGCACTTTATTTTTCGTTGTTTTCCTGGAAACCGATTTTATATGGTGTTTTATTGTGGCACTTTTCCCACTGTATTCCAGGCAACGATTTTTGTGGCGTTTTTATTAGCGGCACTTTTTTATGCGACCAAAACCGTAATTATTTTTAGCTCGGCCGCCAGATAATTCTTATGTAAAAAAAACTTTTTTTATTATTTTTCTATGTAGTTTATTCCGTGCTGTTTTCGAACTGAGCTTAACTTAACTTAATTACATATTTTTATTTAAATGGAAAAAGAAGAAGAAGCAGAATTGCCAGACGCGAAGTCAGCATTCTTAATGCATTGGGCCGGATGCTTGTGCAATGCAAAAAATGGAAACTGATATGCTGGCTTCGCGACATTAATTATTAAGAAATATTTTGATTCAAATATTTCTTAATATTAAATGCGCTGTTGCAACTTTTTATGCTGTTGCAACTTTTTTTATTGAAATATCTTATATGTTAACTTATTTTGTTAACTTATACAGGCAAAGGGTGATATGAAAAAGAAAGGCAAAGTAGATCCATACATTAACATACCATTGAGAATAAATTTCTTAAACGGTAAAATTAATTGAGACAATTCATAATCATAATCTTAATAATGAAATCTTTTTTAATTTGTTATATATTGTAGTTCACGTACCAAAAATTCGCGTGCGTATGGAAGCGCTGTTAAAAGATGCAAAAGACTTATAAAAAATGAAATGATTGCGGGTTCCTTTTTAAAATATAAAGTCAATATGAATAAAGCTTCTGAAAATTGTCTACTTACAAATTGATATACAAAAACAGTAATAAAGAATTGACAAATCGTAGCAATGCTAAAATTTTTGGGCTAAAAGTCATTTGATTTTTTTTCTATTTTAAAGACGGTTATAAAAAAAGTATCCAAAAATGTACTACACTTCATGATTTTTTCTTCTAGAACGGACCTTTGACTGTTGACAGACAAAATATCATAACGATTGAGCTACTTTTGACGAAATGATAACATATATCATGAATGAAGCCCAAAACACTAAATAATTGGGACTGTTTTTTCAAAAAGTTATCACATTTTCCGTGAAAATTGACATGCGACAATAGCGCAAAATCGAGTTTGTAGACGAATTTTAAAAAATTCCCCACGACGAAAGAACTCAAATTCAAGCAAAAGGAAAAAATACGTGTCTCATCGATTTCAATGTAGAAACTATTAAAAAAATAATATGCAAAAAAAAAATACTGCCTGGACGATTTGAGATGAAATGACCCTATAGTTAGCACAAGTGTACGAAAATTACACCTTATTTTCTTTCCAGACGCTGGAATAGAATATCCGCATCTGCAGTATTTGAATGAGCGCGACATTGACGACGCCATCAAAAAAATTGGTGACCGTGCGGAATTTCGCGTTAAACTTTTTGAATAGAGAAAAAATTTGGTAAGAGTTGTTTTGTGAATATTTGTGATGTTGTTATTAACTTTTTACTGTCTTATATTACAGCATCTCACTAGCTCGGGAAACAGCGAAAACCGCTTATTTGGAGGAAAGGCAAGTAATCCAAAATTTGTTACTAACGGTTCTAAAGACCCAATTTGGTTTAAACCACACCTTAGTTCTTATAAGGAATATGCAATGAAAAAGTTCTCTCTGGTCTAGTTTTGGTGATACAGTTTATAGAAAAACCGCTATAAGTTAGGAACCCCTAAATTGATTTTAAAAATATTAGTGTCATATGAAAGGTATGTTAACAATCTATAAAATTTGAACACAGAAGTTTTAAACCTGAGTTATATTTTTCGAGTTATGACGATTTTTCCAAAACCTCTTTGTTTTCATAAAATTTATAGCTTGTTAAAATATCTTGCATATGACACTAATATTTTTAAAATCCATTTAGAGGTTCCCAATTTATACCGGTTTTTCTATAAGCTATATCCGGATCTTCCGATGGCTATATGTATCTAATTAATTCCAAAGCACTTTTTCTCAAGAAAAAAAAAAAAAGTTTGGCTTTGGGTCTTTAAATAAACATGTTCCTATTTTATAAGTGATACCGGTGTGTCAATATTAAGTTTTTATTAGGAACATAGTTTCCTCACAATCAGTAAAAGAGAGAAAATCGTACAAATCATTTTAGAGAATGCTTTTGTAAACGGCAAGCAACTTACTCCAAATGATTTTGAAAACATTTTAAAAGAAATTTGAAAGTCTTTCCGGAAGAGAGCAAAGTTTCTGTAAGTACGAGTATTCTGACAAGCCAATAGCCATGCGATCTCATTTCTTCATTATTTCATAAAATTAGGATTATTATTGCATACCTCGTCGTGGTAAAAAGTCTCCTAACGGTAAACTTTTCTGCAAATATAGCAACGCTAAGCGCCGAAAAAGGATTTACAAAAAAATGTCAAAAAATTAAGTTCTGAAAATGCCTTTCTGAAAATGCCTTTGAAAATGCCTCTGAAAACGAAACATCATTTGAATTTGTTGAGTCCTTAGTAGATCTAAAATTCGAACTCAACAATTGTCCGCTAAGTGATTGGGAAACCGTTTGCGATAGGTGGTCTCGCACATATCAGATGAGGCAAAAGCAAAATTAAAATCTTTTGATAATTTTATGTTTTTAGCTGAGTTCACACTTCTAAAAGAAGCACGTGCTTTTAATTTGGTAATTGTTTTAAAATATTTTCATGAAGATCTAGAATTTCTTTGTGTTCTTACAGATTAATATAGATTTTGAAATCCAACATCCCGGAAAGCGAAACAAACTTTCTGAAAAATGGAACGAGTTTAAGGATACATACGGTGACCAACCGTCCTGTATTTCCGGGGACAGTTCTGTGTTTCGGCTACGTGTCCCCGGAATTTATTTAAGAAATACAGGACATACAAATGTTCTGTATTTTATTTTGTGTCCCCTATTTGTCCTGTATTTGCACATTTCATTTATTATTTATTATTATATAATATGTATAAAACATCAATAAAAACCAGAATTGTTTAGCTAATTCTTACAATATGAAGTTGCATATTTTCATATTTTTATCAATAGCTTAAAAACCTCTTGAGAATATGCAAACTTAAACTGTGTTATATATGTAGTTTCGCAACAGATAGAATCATTTCATAAACGGTTCTCTGACAATTAACAACTGAAATGTCAAAATCATCTGTCTAACCTTTTTTTTTTTTTGGCTTGTAAAAATTGTTGAGCTTGTGTTTGCCATGCTCAAATTCTTCCTCGGAAAGAATTTTCTCCATTATAAATATAACGTAGACACAGCTTCGAGCAGCACCATGCACAGGATTTGCTCTGGAAAAGGTTTTTCATATATTGTAGATTAATTTTATTACACTTTATTCAATTCATATATAATTTATATGGGAAAAAAACCTTTCTAGGGGAGGGTTGAACCTCCGAAACCCTCTACGTGTGCACAATCCTGCCTTACAATAAAGACACTATTTTGATAACAAAATGTAATTACCATTTAAACTGTTTCGAGCTGAAAGAATATTTGAGATCACACGGAGACATTTTGAAAATAACTTCTTTTGCCAAAAAATACTAAGAGCCGTTTCCACAATATCTGGGTAAAATTCAACTTGCGAATTGATATAAATTTTATATAAAAATTAGTATCAAAGTGCCAGTTAAGGTTAAAGCCAATTTAAATGTAATTCAAGTACTTAGAAAAAATAAATGTTTTTATTAACGAGCAATAAATAAAGTTTAAATTTTTAAATTTACGAAGGAAACTGTACCGTTAAGATCTTCGTAAGTAGATATACTTTTGCGCTTTGAAGCAGGTTACATTTAGAGGTGAAAATCTTTTGTTTTTGCTCATCAGTCATTGTTTGCCTCAATATTTATGTGCCCCCGATTTGTCCCCGATTTTCCCCTGACTGTCCCCGATTGTCCCCGTTTTTTTTCGCATAAATATCGTTTTGTCCCCGATTTTGCTCACACAGACATGGTCACCGTAAGGATACAGCTATATCCTATTATTACAAGAAAGGTTTGAATCCTTCGAGCAAAGGATTGCTACAAGAAGCGCAAGAGTCTGGCAATAGTGGTAAATATACATATATATACGAACACAAGTATATACAAATAGATAAAAAACATATTTTTGTTTTTTCATCAGATCGGGAAAGTTGTGTTTTGCTGCAGCTACTTAACTGTGTTCTTCTATCTAAAGGCCATGGTGGGAAACTTACTCGACATTAGATGCGCAAGAGTTCTTTGTTATTTCAATAAATAGTGTAAATAATATCCACATGAAAATAGAGGAGCTGGAGTCGAAATGCATTGGCCTTAAAACAACTTTGCAACCTTTAATTATACAGGTTTACAAAATAAAAAAATGTCATGGCGTTTTGATCAGACTATGTGTTTCCTAGGGACTTTGGCGTCCTTAATCCGAATCCGGGGTCCGTTTTTTTCCAGAACGTCTGAGAAAAAAGATTTCAAGGTCATATGGAGGTCAAAATGGGGTTCATGTGCCGTTTAGTGATAAATTCGCTAAAATTCCGAAATTAATTTTTTATAATTGGACGTCAAAGTCCCTAGGAAACACATAGTCTGATCAAAACGCCATGACATTTTTTTATTTTGTAAACCTGTGTTATTGAAGAAGGTAGCAGTGGTAAAACAAAATATTTGTTTACTTTGAAGTTTAATTCATTTCTTACCGCATTCGACTGCGGGAAGGTATACTTGAAATACAAGCCTATATAATTTTGTAATTTGTAGTTTATAAGATTTTTGTGAAATAAACTTATTTATAAAAACAATAACCGGTTTTAATTTTTTCTTTATGAAACCATGAAAGTCAATTGTCCTGCATGTTTTGCATAATATGAACGTTTCAGAAACTCACTTAGAAAGGTGCGTTGTTAAAACATTCACGAACGTGTTTGAAACTCATTCAGCAAAGCGTGCTGTTAAATCACTTACGAACTTTGTTAAATCACTCACAAATGTGGTTGAAACTCAGTTAGTAACACGCGTTGTCAAATCACTTACAAACGTGGTTGAATCTCATTCAACAAAGCGCATTGTTAAATCACTCACAAACGGGGTTGAATCTCATTCAGCAATGCGTGTTGTTAAATTACCCATAAACGTAGTTGAGACTCATTCAGCAACGCGCGTTGTTAAAACTGCTACAAACGAGCCATGCTCAAAACCTGGGTCGCAGCGTTGTTAAAATAACTACGTTTCTGCCACTTTTTACGATGTTGTTTTCTCTGTGTATAAAATAAAGTACATAATAACCATGTAAACTAAATTCATATTTTTTTAAAGTTTATACTTATTTGGAATATTTAACACATTAAAAGTATTAAAATTACTTCTGGATGTAAGTGACCTGACAAAATTGCTGAATACATTAATTTTTGTATACAAAAGTTGAACTCGTTGTATACGATTACACATTTACAGTTTATTTTAATCGTCAAAGTATTGCTTCTCAATCATGCCTGTTCAGGAATCCGTGTGGTTTCAATTACTATTCATTTAGGAGGCTTTTTGATGAAAATGGTGAGTCACATGATAAAAAGTATTAGAATCTTTTTTTTTGTGGAGATTTGCAGGTTCTACAAATAACATTGACTTGCATTAACGAAAAAGTAACCGTTTAGGAAACATCCTTAAAAAACTGCAAACTTATTGAATATGTGATAAAGTTTGCTTTACTTTCCGGTGGTAAACTTTGAAACAGACTCCAAAAGCCCAATATATGATGAATATTCATAGGCAGAAGCTAAATCAGACAATTTTTCAACAAATTCATTGCTGATACCCTTCTCTTCAAGCAAATTCATAAGTTAATCATATAGATAACAATCGAGCAAATCACCAGCAACAGCGTATACCTTATCATTCTACCCGCCTTAGAAAAATACACAGTTCATCAATACCAAAAACGTCATTATATTCACCCTCCTGTGGTGTTCCTTGTAGAAAGGAGCAGGTGAATGATAATGTTGTATTGCCCCTAACAACAACTATTTCAAATTGTGGCTTGCTATGCATTTCACCCATATCGGGTTTATCAACATTCTACGTCAGCGCCTTGCAATGTAACAGTGAATCCATCTAAAGCAGTTCGCACAGCTTTGGCTTTTTGTGCCTTACGCTCGGGGACAATTTCTTCAGTTAAAACTCAACCAATTCGCGTTCACCCTTGGTGTGAATGTGATGTTTAATACCACAACCGCAGCTGCACCCTAAGCTTGGCTTTTGAACATTTAAAACCGTAGCATGTCCATTATCTGAATAATCTGGATTTTTCGACATGTGCCAAATGCTGTAAGGTCGCGTTTACCGAAAACATTTTGCAGCGAATTTGCCTTGGCACTGGCGGCGATATTGAAAAAATGTAATGTGGCTTTGTTCAATATTCATTTTTTTTTTGTATTTTTAAAAAACTATTTAATTTTTTTCCAGAAAATTTTATAAAAAATTCAGCCGCAGATCATGCAAAACCAAAAAATAAACAAATGTCAGCTGTTTATAAAGAAGAACATAATTTTCGAAAGTGCTATTCACAATGCAGCGTTTTGTTCGACCACAGTTAGCACACTTTAAGCCTACTTTAAGCCCACTTGCCACGAAAACGTACCTAATATCTTTTACGATCACCGTTTGAAAACAAAATAACTTTTTCAATTGAAAACTTTAAACGTTTTTTTGCAAAATCGAGTTTTTTGACTTGTGCTGCTCTTGTAGTAAATAAGCGATGTGTAGTGTTGTTTCTATGTTTTGTATTTCTTTTCATCGAAACATCGTATTTGCGGACAATACAAAATAATTTTATACGAACACTATGTATATTTAGTACAAACTCTGCCCATCTCTACTTATTTGCAAATGCAACTATGCACCGGCTACTATATATGGTATTCGTCTTTAGGCATTTTTTTAGTGTATCGACAATGTTGGGTATTTCAGCAGGGTTCCCATTGATAAGTATAAGCAGTTTTTGTCCAAAATCTGAATGTACATGTCGCTCATTTACTACAAGAACAGCACAACTCAAAAAACGCGAATTTTGAGTCAATGATGCAGAACTATTTGTTATATCATGGTTCATATTGTTTAAAATTTTTATAATAAAATCTTTTACGGTCACCGTTTGATAACAGAATATCTTTTTCAATTGAAAACTTTTAACGTATTTCCTGCAAATATCAAAACACGCGATTTTTGAGTTAATGATACAGAATTATTCGTTATATCATGTTTTATGTTGTGTGAAAATTTCATAATAATATCTTTTACGATCACCGTTTGAGAACGAAATAACTTTTTCAGTTGAAAACTTTAAACGTTTTTTTTTGCAAAATCGAGTTTTTTGACTTGTGCCGCTCTTGTAGTAAATAAGCGATGTGTAGTGTTGTTTTTATGTTTTGTTCTTTTTTTCTCTAACTCAAATGATAAATGAAATACCCGATTGATATGAGAATTACTTACTGGATTTAATGATATGAGCAGCTAAGGCCGGCTTATCACAAAAAAGGCGTGATGGATTCTTACTCAGTACAAGCAAAATAAAAAGGCAAACATACAAACGCAGGGGTCTGCTGCTCATAAAGCTATCGGTACAGCTCCGATCAAGTTTCCATTTACTGCTTTTAAGTAGCAGCCAGTAACCTAAGATATTTTGACAAAATCTGTTGCTAACGCGCATCGTTTCCATAGTGGGTGCTTCGAGTATTTGAGAATTTTATCAATTTATTGGTTTACGTATATAACTTCTACTTATTAGTTTATAACTTCTACATCATACGTACAAACGAATATCACGATTTCGACTATAATGTTTGCATTTTTATTTTTGTACCTATGTGCTTGCAATATGCCAGTGCATATTCACAGTGCTTCCGGTCGTCTTTTGTCATCGCGAGCACGCTGTCCCACTCCTGAAGTGATTCCTAATGGCAGTTACCGTTTGAAACGCAACAACAATGTTATGCGTATAACATGTCGTCCAGGATATGTCATACAAGGCCCGCGCATCATTGATTGTCTACATGGAAAGTGGTATGGCGAAAAGCCAGTTTGTGCAAGTAGGTATCTTTTTTTTACTGGATTTGTCGGATTGGAAAATTTGAATTCCGGGTTTTTTCAGGAATTCATAAAAATATGTACTTATGTTTACAATTTATAAAACAAAATCAGAATCAGTTAATATTCTAATATAGTTTATATTGAGCTTGGAACACAACCAAATGTTGCTGAAAAATCACAATGCATAGTTGAAAAAAAAAACAACCCTTTGTGTTGAAATATAAATCACTTACATACACACATTTGGAGTCAAAAATGATCCTTTTGGGTTATTTGACTTCGCAATATGCACCAGAATTTTAGCTAAGCTAATGGCCTTTTGTTTACAGTAAACTAAAATCTATTGTTGTTAAATAGTCGTGAGATGCATCCTTAAAAAATCACACATTAGGCCGGGGCTTAAAAAATATCTTTGAAGCTACTAGACCGAGTTCAGCGACGTGTGTTTAAACTAACAGGTGACATAAATATTATAACCACAATCGACAACCTTGAGCATCAACATGAGTAGGGAGTTCAATAGACTTATTCAAAATAAAAAAACTTTTTCGGAATTTCCACGATTACGCCTTGAAATCTGGAAGAGGGTGTCGAAAAAGTGAGCTAAGATTTTTTTGAAGGTCATTAATAGGCGCAATGTCGATTTGTGCAAAATCTCGGTTTGATGCGCTTTTTATCTCGATCTGACGATGTTTTTTTATAAATCGACATAAAATAAGTCAAAAATATTAAATAAAATTTTGCCATACCTTAAGGCTTAAAGAATACGAAATGTTGAAAAAATTTCAAAAAATGTTTGATTTAATGATGTTTTCATATAAAACAACCCAAAACATGTTGAAAAAATTTAATAAAATTTTTCGATACCGAGATATCGAGACTTAAAGAATGCGAGATTCAAGAAAAATTTATTTTAAGATAAGTACTCAATGTTTTCACATAAAGCGACTGAAAATAAATCGAAAAAATTAAATAAAATTTTTCGAAATCTCGCTTCGTTTTATATCGAGCAAGATATCGAAAAATTGTATCTAAATTTTTCGGCTTATTTTGTGTAGCTTCATGTGAAAACTTCCTTGAATCTTACATTTCTTAAAATTTCTTCAATATTCTCGTATTATTTAAGCCTTGATATTTCAAATATGAAGCGAGATATCGCAAAATTTAATTTAATTTTTTCCACTTATTTTTGGTCCATTCATAAAAAAACATCGTCAAATTGGGGGGGGGACACGGAAATCGAAGTCGTGCCCAAAAATCCTCAGAATGAGTTGTACGATGTATAATATAAAATTTTTCGTCTTGAATCAAGGTATGTAAAAAACTAAAATTTTCTTAGCTAAAATACCCCTTAAATTTTTTTTTTCAAAATGTCAACCCATAAAACTTGTTGTTTTAAGGTCACCATAAAATCCCACGACAAACAATTTTATGAAACATTTTAATATATTATATCTGTTTGTTTTTTCTTCAAAAACTGGGTTATAATGGGTTAAAGTGTTCCAAAGAAATATTCTACAAAAAATTTCACTAGGTCTCACCAAAGACGACAAATGAGTCGTAAAAAAAATTATTCATATTTATTACTGTTTTACATATTATTTTGAAGTTTTAAGCTTTTCTCGTCTTTTTTATACCCTACACCAGCCATGTCAAACTCGCGGCCCGCGGGTCACATGCGGCCCATTATCTTTCAATCTGCGGCCCAAACGTTGAAATCTAGAAATCTATATATTAGTACGCATGAAAAAAAAAAAATTAAATACAAATTTTTCAATATTAACAACGACAAAATATGCGGTCACACGGAGCTGAAAAGATGATACACCAGAAAGAGAAAGACAAAAAGCTGACTAACGCTGACTTCATGTTTATTATTTTCTTTTCCTTTCACATTTGTCATTGTACCAGGCATGATTTATGAGTTTTTCTATTTTGTACCAAATAGCAAAAAAATTACTAAAACTGTCCAAAAAGTACCAACATTTTTTGATACATTTGTGGTCAAATTTTGACCATTGGGCGATTCTAGTAAAAATAAATTGCAAATCAATATAATTATAGGTACTTGAAAGTTTTAAATTTTTGTTCAGAAGTAAATTGATGGAAAATTCAAAGTAACGTAAGTTATACGAAAGTTTAACACCCAGTGGCGGATCTAAGTAATTTGCCGCCCTAGGCACTTATTTTTCCGCCGCCCCCTCCCTTTCTTCAGATTTTTTTATAGTAAAAGAAACGTATAATAAAAACATAATCAAAACAAATAAATAGGTTACATTAACACTTTAATGATTTGCATGTTTAAATACATCGTTTATTGCCACAAAAAATTGTTCGTCTAATTTTGTTAAGTGCAAATTGGTGAACAATATCCTCACAATCTAATTCAAGCAAAATATATTTTTCTATTGTTAAAACAGCAAGTGCTATTGTTGACCTTAAGTAGTTTTTGACTCTCTTTAGTGTTGAAACTGAAAATAAACATCTACTTGTTATTTGTATATTGTAGAAGCTTACTTTTAAATAAAATATTTCATTTCTTGATTGTTAATTGTTGAAACCAGAAGTCTTCTTTATTAAAAGCCTTCCAATATTTAGAACAGAGAAAGACCTTTCAGCAGTGAAATTGGAAATTGGTGTACATACGTACATTGTACACGCAATGTCAATATTTGGGAACAATGTGCAGAGATCATTCCTCCGAAGAATTTGGAGCAAATCCTGAGGAAAATTTTGTATTAAAGCTTTTTCAGCACAATAAAACTTGAACTGGAGAAGTTCGTCACTTAATAATTTTTCTAAATCTTCAGGAAAACTTTTTCGTAATATTCCCGCTTTTTGCGTAGTTCATTGTTTCCCAAGGTTATCATATCAATTAGACCGCCAAATTTTTCCAGAGCCTTCACATATGACACAGATCTTATTTTTAACTCATAGATCTACTGAACTAAAATAACATTGAATGTAGAAATTCTGAAACTATCTCTGCTACTAGTTTCCTCATCTCTTGTTTCATCAAACTGCAAGGCACTCGTTCTTTTTCTTGAAGAAAGCGTTTTGTATTCCTTAATGACAGATATCTCCAGGGTTTTTTTTTTGCATTTGAATACTCTACAACCATTTATTTTGTGAGGTTATAACAATGCGTGAGCCAAAATATGGGTGGATTCGATCACGTTAAATGGCAATTTATAATGGAAACAGTTCAAGAAAATGTGGGGTTTATTGAAAAATAGACTCATAGCTGCCCAAGTGCCGTCCTTAGCGGGGTAAAACATTTCTCTGCACAAGACTACCACCTAACTCTACCCTTTAGGGGGACTCCGCTGTAAAAATTGCGTTTTAACGAAATTGACTCCCTCCACTTCCACGGTGTTTCTGGCGGGTTAGAGTGTAAAACCAACCCTCTTTAAATTTTTCTTTTCAGCATTTCCCTGTAAAAAAATAATGCTCTATCTCCACCCGTTAAAGGCGCTATCTTGCAAAAATTGCATTTTTTTTAAATTTACTCCGCCCACTTCTAGGGTGCCTCAGGTGGTAATGTGGTAACGAAACTTGGGGCCACGAGACGGGGAATTCAGCAGTTAAAAATAAGTAAAAAATTACCCAAAATAAAGTTAAATAACAGACAGCAGAGTATGCCATGTACATAGTGAAGCGGTTGTCATATTCTGCAGCTTTTTTTGATAAATTTGGGTTTATTTTGGGTTTTTTAATTGCGTAATCGCTCGAAACCGCATAATTCATTCTCACGAATTCCCATGATAAGAGTTCTTTAGCTTGTAGTCACTTGGTCTTATAGAACAATATCTATTTCAATCACTCAATTTGCCGACCCCTTCAGTCCATTTTGCCACCCCCTACAGTCCATTTTGCATTTGATAAGAGGTCTTGAACTTATAGTCCTTGGGTCTTATAGAACAATATCTATTTCAATCACTCATTTTGCCGCCCCTTACAGTCCATTTTGCCGCCCCTTATGCGTGCCGCCCTGGGCATTGGGTAAAATTTTCTTAAATATTTTTTATAGTCATCTTAATTTAACTGTATGGTACATTACATGGTTGATTTTAATCGGTTAAATCGTCCATTCGTATTGCATAAATAGTGCCGAATTTAAATGTTTTTAAAGTACCATTAAAGTAATATCAAATTCAATACTTAAATTATAAAATTTTTTTTTATCACTCCGAAAATTTGCCGCCCCTCAAAAATCTACCGCCCTAGGCAGGTGCCTACTGGTGCCTTAGGGTTAATCCGCCACTGTTAACACCCATAAACAAATTGTTATTCCAAGGTAACGCTGGCCACTCATTGGAAAGGATGGAGCATCTTCTTTCACGGAAAAACATAATGCTTTAATTGCGAGGATACGACGAAAATACAGTGAGATCAGAGGTGAAAAAACTAGTTTTCATAATGTAGATTGCAATGACCAAATTAGAACTTTTAAACTAAAATTGCTTCTGTGTGAAAAACTTGGAACATTTTCCTACATGCAAAGCATATCTTAATGATTTAAAGATGGAGTCCGGGAGACGTATCGCAGATTTTAGGTCGTTGAAGACAAGTTTCCTTTATTTTCAAGCCAGTTTTCCATTGAAATTGAAAAAGTGTCAAGCTACCTTCAAATGAAGATAAACTAAATTCCATGCTATACAGATTTGAATCTGAAAGTTTCTAAAGTGGGCCTTCCATTATTTTATAAATGCTTGCCTTTGCGATTTTAAGAAGCTCACAATTTTGCAATAGAAATAATATGTATGTTTGGCATTTCTAATGTATGTATGTGAGCAATTATTTTCGCTTATGAAAGGAAACCAGTTTCCTGTTAGGGCGAGACTAACAGATTTTCATCTCAAGGTACATTAAGCTAGCAGAGCGAAAATGGCAGAACTGAAAAAAAAATGCCATAGTTATAGGCTAATTACACTGGTCGACAAATTTCGAAAAAAATTTCGACTGGAGAAGAAGATGATGTTTCTTAAGTAATTTGGGTGCGCTGAATTCGAATCTGCAATCGGTTTTTCTCTATCAGGTCAGGTTTTGGAGATAATCGACCTTTTCGATTTTTGAGGTTATAGCTCCATTTTTTCGAACATATTTTGAGAAACCCAATTTCGATCGAATATGTTTTTACACTATTATAGAGAAAAATTCTTAAACTTTCAATAAGTGTACCAATATCTAAGATCCGATTAAAACTGTCTGAGTTATAGCAACGAAAAGTTCATTTGTATAGTAGTTTTTTACACTTTTTCGTGTTAAAGCCAAATTAAACACGGTTTTTTTGCCAGTAGCTTATACAAATATATATTTTTTAAATTTTAGTTCAATAGTGTATTTAATTGCAAATATTTGAAGTTCAATTTTAGCCAAATCGGATCATTTTTTAAAAAGTAATTAAGGTTTTAGTGAAATAAGACCATTTCGATTTTGATAGAAAAAATAAATTTTTTTAACAAAAATTTAAAGATAATTTGTGTTTTCTATGAAAATCGAAATGGTCTTATTTCACTAAATCCTTATTAACATTTTAAAAAATGATCCGATTTTACTTAAATTGAACTCCAAATATACACTATTGAACTAAAATATAAAAAATATATATTTGTATAAGCTACTGGCAAAAAAACCGTGTTTAATTTGGCTTTTACACGAAAAAGTGTAAAAAACTACTATGTATACAAATGAAATTTTCGTTGCTATAACTCAGACAATTTGAATCGGATCTTAGATATTGGTACACTTGTTGAAAGTTTAAGAATTTTTCTCTATAATAGTGTAAAAACATATTCGATTGACATTGGGTTTCTCAAAATATGTTCGAAAAAATGGAGCTATAACCTCAAAAATCGAAAAGATCGATTATCTCCAAAACCTGATCTGATAGAGAAAAACCGATTGCAGATTCGATTGCTCCAGTCGAAAATAGTGTAGACCAGTGTTATAGGCTCTCCATTTTTTAAAAAAAAAAGTTTGCTCTGCTAGCTTCAACTGAGCTGCGGCCGCAGGCCGCCCACTTACCCCTACTTTTATGTAAAATTACTGTTGTTGTAGTAGTAGTAAATTTGTTGTTGCTGTTGTAGCAACTCGAACTCCAGGGCTGTAAATTGAAAACAAGATTATACCTTTCACCTACTAGTATTTGGGATGTGGGAAGTTGAAAACAAGTCGGGCCTAGTCCGGGTGGCCCAGGAATTGGGCTACCTCTACTGGGCGGGACCATAGGTCAATCATAGAGAGGTTGGTGGGACGGGACGGACAGTTGAAAAGGTGGGAACTGTCGTGCGGACTTCCACTACATGATGGGCACCGATCCGCGGTCCCCTCAATGATCCGTGCTTTGTAGCTCATCAAGATAAGCGAATATCCAGAGCGGAGCTGAGCCAGTATGCACCTTGCCTCCCTCGAAAGTGATTTTTCACTAGGATTGATTAGTGGAGGGCGGCTATTGAGCACTTTATTAAGTGACAGTGACTCAATAGCCGTAGTAGCAAGATGCATATGCAGATCATTGAGACCCTCGCGGACCGGCCCGGGATCCCAAGAGTCAGACAGGAAGTCTGCTATGGCTTCCTTGTAGCACCTGAAATCCACCCTTATGCACCTATGCGGTAATTGCATGCTGACTACCCTATTATTTGGGTGGTCAAGGTTGCAGCAGATCAGCAAGAACTGCTGTGTTAGCAGAGTGTTGTGTGCTCTGACTCTCAGAAGCCCGGTCTCATCATGCAGATGGTCCGGGTCGGACATGAGGTGACATCCGGTAGCTATACGCAAGGCACTGTTTTGTCGTGATTGGAGGTTGCTCCACTGCGTGTCACTGAGTGCCGGAGACCAGATGGGGGCGGCATAATTTAAGATGGATCGCCCGATCGCCTTATATGTGGCGATCAGGGTCTCCTTGTCCTTACCCCATGAGGTTCCTGCAATGGCACTCAGGACACGGTTTCTCTTGCTCAATTTGGAGCAAACCTCACTTGCGTGCCTTGAGAATTTGTATAGGCTGTCGAATGTCACCCCAAGGATTTTCGGATTCTTAACGGTCGGGATTTGGTCTCCGTTTATATGGATATTGAGGGATTTATTAACCTCGCTAGTCCATGAGGTGAAGAACGTCGCAGAGGACTTCTGCGTAGCAAGTTGCAGCCTGCGGTCCTCAAAGAACTGCTTGAGTACAACAAGATACGCATTGATCCTCTGCTCCGCCTCCGAAACAGTTTTTGCTGATGCCACAATAGTGCAATCATCAGCGTATGAGACCAAAGTGACCTCGGAAGGAGGGGGTGGCATGGTGGAAAGATAGAAGTTGAAAAGTAGAGGCGAAAGCACGCCTCCTTGCGGCACGCCCATCTTCAATTTTCGGAATTTAGAGCTAGCACTTCTAAATTCCACGAAGGCCCGTCTACCATGTAAATAGGCCGCTAGAAACCTCTTGGTGCTGACGGGGAGGGTCGTGTTTTAAAGATCCGCAAGGAGGATATTGAGGTCGACAGTATCAAAAGCCTTTGAGAGATCTAGGGCCACTGCAACCGTACGCTTGTGCGGTCTTTTGCAGTTAAGCCCCTCTGTGATCACCGCTGTGATCTCGGCCAAGGCAGTGGTGGTACTATGGTTCAGTCTAAAACCGTGTTGGTGGCTAGCAAGTTTAAGATGCTGTTGACTTTGCGGCAGGAGAAGTGCTTCCAACACCTTCGCCGCAGGAAATAAAAGTGAAATGGGCCGATACGAAGTGCAGGCTTGCCCGGTTTGATTATAGGGATTACACGGGTATCCTTCCACATAGTGGGTATGTTCCTGCGAGCGATGGTGAGGTTGAAAATCTCGGTTAAATATTGCATTGCCGACGGAGGTAACTTCTTCAGCATCACCATGGCAATACCGTCAGGACCAAGGGCCCTGGACGGTTTTGCTTTACGAACCGCAGCCACTGCATCCTGAGTGAAAGGCTCAGGATCTGTCGACTCACGGAGACTCTTGAAGCTCCTGAGTATTCCTCTACTTTCTTTACTTCTATCTGTGGGATGTTCTACGAACTGCCTACAAAAGTGGGAGGCGCACTTTTTACTATCGCTATACTGACAGTTGTCGAAACTTATAGCGGTGCACGGGGGGGTTTTCCTCTGCCCCGAGAGATCCTTTATTGTGGACCAGAGCTTTTTGGAGCCGATGGAGCACTCATCGAGATGTTGTTGTAGTAGTTTTTGTTGTTGTTGTTTTTTTTTTTTGTCTGGAATTGTTGTTATTCAAAGTTCCTTATTTCAAGAAAATTGATTTGGTCTGTTTTTTTTTTTATGAAAAGCTTTTCTTTTGGCGATGGGGCATTTAAATAGCCTATAATTAGCCTATAATTGAATCTGTCATTTTTAAAAGGGGATATGTGTCGCTCGTACGAAAATTGTTTTTTTTGCTGTTTTGCCATTGTGGAGATGGCGCTGGTTGGTCTTTCATTTTTCTAAGTATGCAGATTCTTGCTTTATATCAATATTAATTTACCCCCCATCACTAAAACCACATTAAAATAAGATTTACCAAACTTATGACGGTTTTTTTAAACTTTGTCACAAGTTAAAATTTTGTCACATATCCCCTTTTAAAAATGACCGATTCAATTATTGAATACTTTCTTTAGTTCAAAATGTTTTTTTTTTCGAAATCCCTCTGCTAGCTTAAACTTAAGCTAAAATTGTATATTTGTTTGTATATATGGGACGTTTCACGTCAACTATGCCACCTCGCTGCCCAAAATCTGATGCATCTAAATAGGTCATATGATATCTCATTTTTTTCGTTGAAGTATCTGCTTTCGAATGCCGAGTGCTGTTTTTCAAAAAAAAAACAATGTGGCGGAACAATATGGCGACGAGAAAGATGGGTAGTTGGACAAAATCATCGAATTGATTCATTTATAAGGTTATATCTCACAAACGACACAAGATAATTTGGTGAAATTTTGCAACATTTTAGGAATTGAATTCAATATATCTCGAAAGCGGTTTCAATGATTTTGATAAAAAGCTAGGATCACCTATTTGTAAAGATCAGAATTAATTTGTATAATGACAAAAAATTATATAGTCCCGCATATGGGCGTGGCACCACCTACAAAACTTTAATTCGTTGTAATAACAGAATTAATAAAGTAATTTTTCTGAAATTTAGTACAGGGAGAATACTAAATATGAAGTACTTCTGAGCAATGGGCGACATATCACCAGTGGGCGTGGTACCTCCCATACAAATCAAATACGTTAAATGGTATAACTCAAAAACTATATAAAATATTTTGATTCAATTTCGTTGGAAGGAGTGAATTAGAAGTACCTTGAAATGGACAAAAAGTAAAAAGCATTAAATGAGTGCCACGCCCACTTTTTAAGCATGTTAACAGATCGTATGGAGTTGTAAAAGGGTTAAAATTTTCAATTGTTAAAAATAATTTCAATAAGAATGGTCAAAAAAAAGAAAATAGGTAATTTAAAAAAATTAAAAAAAAAAAATTTTTAAAAAAATTACTTTAAAAAATGTATGAAAACACACAATGCGGCACGGCCCACTCCGTTGATCCTGGGTAAAGCTGAGAGTGGATTATGAAAAAAACTACTGAATGAATAGTGGATTGATCATTATTAGGCGTGGCACTCATTTAATGCTTTCTACTTTTTGTCCATTTCAAGGTGCTTCTAATTCACACCTTCCAACGAAATTGAATCAAAATATTTTATATACATAGTTTTTGAGTTATACCATTTTACGTATTTCACTTGTTTGGGAGGTACCACGCCCACTAGTGATATATCGCCCATTTTTCGCTCAGAAGTATTTCATATATAGTATTCTCCCTGTACTAAATTTCAAAAAAATTACTTTATTAATTCTGTTATTACAACGTATTAAAGTTTTGTAGGCGGTGCCGCGCCCATATGCGACACTTTATAATTTTTTGTCATTCTACAAATTAATGCTGATCTTTACGAATAGGTGATCTTTGCTTTTTATCAAAATCATTGAAACCGCTTTCGAGATATATTGAATTCAATTCACAAAATGTTAAAAAGTGGACGTGTCAGTTACTTAATCCCGCCCAATCATCGCTCGTTGCAAGGTAGTTCCACTAGACCTCGAGTTGCAAAATTTCACCAAATTATCTTGTTTCGTTTGTGAGATATAACCTTATAAATGAATCAACTTGATGAATTTTTCCAACTACTCATCTTTCTCGTCGCCATATTGTTCCGCCATATTGTTTTTTTTTTTTTCAAAAACAGCACTCGGCATTCGAAAGCAGATACTTCAACGAAAAAAAATGAGCTATCATATGACATATTTAGACGCACCAGATTTTGGGCAGCGAGGTGGCATAGTTGACGCGAAACGTTCCATATATATTTGTCTGTGCCAAATATTTTTCTCGAAAACGGCTGCAGTTATTTTAATGAAACTTGGAAAAGTGATAGATATTAGCATACAATGAAAAATGAGCTAGATTTGAACTTTGTAAATACTCACCAGGGGGTATGGCACCGCTCTAAATTTTAAATTTAATTTGGTCATAACGCGCAAACCATGAAAGGTATTTCAATGAAATTTGGTAGGCGTGTACTGCTTAATAATACCTTGTAACCAGACCTTGAAACTTTTATTCAAAAAGTTTTGCAAATGCAAGTTTTTAAAAACTTTTATTGTAGGAAAGTTTATAAAAACTTTTATTTTTAAAAGTTTTTAAAAACTTTTTCAAAAAACTTTTTCAAAAAACTTTTAAAAAAAACTTTTAAAAATAAAACTTTTATTTTTAAAAGTTTTTAAAAACTTTTTCAAAAAACTTTTATCCATAAAAGTTTTTGTATAAAAATTTTTTGAAAAAGTTTTTTAAAACTTATATTTTTAAAAGTTTTTTATAAAAGTTTTTCAAAAAACTTCTCATATAAAAGTTTTTTTTCTTGGAAAAAAACATGGCAAAAAAAAATTACCTTGAAGAAATGCGACGGTGAAAAAATTTTATTGCACTAATCGATAGGGAAAGGTTGAAAATACATTTTGGACATGACCAGAGGTATCCCCGACCCCTCTAAGTGACCGATTTGGGCTCATTTCGGTGAAAAAATTTTATTGCACTAATCGATGAGGAAAGGTGGAAAATTGATTTTGGACATGACCAGAGGTGTCCCCGACCCCTCTAAGTGACCGATTTAGGCCCATTTTGGTGAAAAATTTGTATTGTACTAATTGATGGGGAAAGGTCGAAAATAGATTTTGGACATGACCAGGGGTGTCCCCGACCCCTCTAAGTGACCGATTTGGGCTCATTTCGGTGAAAAAATTTTATTGCACCAATCGATGGGGAAAGCTCGAAAATAGATTTTGGACATGACCAGAAGTGTCCCCGACCCCTCTAAGTGACCGATTTAGGCCCATTTTGGTGAAAAAATTTTATTGTACTGATCGATGGGGAAAGGTCGAAAATAGATTTTAAACATGACCAAGGGTGTCCCTGACCCCTCTTAGTGGCTGACTTGGGCTAATTTTGCTGAAAAAATTTTATTGCACTAATCGATGGGAAAAGGTCGAAAATAGATTCTGGCATAACCTACAGCATCTGGCGCTGCTGTTGCTTTTGCTTTTATTTTAAGTTATTGAATACGTATTCACATTCTTATTTTCTTTCGCATGCAAGTTCGGTAAAATCTGAATTTGCACGTGATCCTAGGTAGAAAAACATTATTCACAGAGTATGTATAAGGAAAAGCCGTAAAAAAACGTTCAAGAGGCGGTTGGCGTCTAATGTCTGACCTGTAGATTTGGCACGCAAATGGGCTCAAATCGGTCACTTAGAGGGGTCGGGGACACCTCTGGTAATGTCCAAAATCTATTTTCGACGTTTCCCCATCGATTGGTGCAATCAAATTTTTTCACCAAAATGGGCCCGAATCGATCACTTAGAGGGGTCGGGGACACCTCTGGTCATGTCCAAAATCTATTTTCGACATTTCCCCATCGATTGATGGAATAAAATTTTTTCACCAAAATGGGCCCGAATCGATCACTTAGAGGGGTCGGGGACACCTCTGGTCATGTCCAAAATCTATTTTCGACATTTCCCCATCGATTGGTGCAATCAAATTTTTTCACCAAAATGGGCCCGAATCGATCACTTAGAGGGGTCGGGGACACCTCTGGTCATGTCCAAAATCTATTTTCGACATTTCCCCATCGATTGGTGCAATCAAATTTTTTCACCAAAATGGGCCCAAATCGGTCACTTAGTGGGGTCGTGGACACCCCTGGTCAAGTCCAAAATCTATTTTTGACCTTTCCCCATCGATTAGTGCAATAAAATTTTTTCACCAAAATGGGCCCAAATCGGTCACTTAGTGGGGTCGCGGACAACCCTGGTCAGGTCCAAAATTTATTTTCGACCTTTCCCCATCGATTGGTGCAATAAAATTTTTTCACCAAAATGAGCCCAAATCGGTCACTTAGAGGGGTCGGGGACACCCCTGGTCATGTCCAAAATGTATTTTCAACATTTCCCCATCGATTGGTGCAGTAAAATTTTTTTACAAAATTGGGCCGTAATTATATTCCAGTCACAGGGACTTTTTTCAAGGTATTTTTTTCCTAAAAAAAAAACTTTTATGTGACAAGTTTTTATCAAAAACTTTCATGAAAAACTTCTTCCTTATAAGTTTTTATATAAAAGTTTTTGAAAAAACTTTTATGTAAAAACTTTTAAAAATAAAAGTTTTTAAAAACTTTTTCAAAAAACTTTTATAAAAAACCCTTTGAGGATAAAAGTTTTTAAAAACTTTTATAAAAAACTTTTATTTTTAAAAGTTTTTTTTAAAAGTTTTTTAAAACTTTTATTTCAAAAAATTTAAAGTTTTTAAAAACTTTTATCTAGATGATTTAAAAGTTTTAAGTCTAAATAAACTTAAAAAAAAACTTTTAAAAAAGTTTATTTCAGGGTCTGCTTGTAACAAACGAAAAGTGGGCGGGATAGAAGAAATGTCATGCCCCCTTTTTAATTATTGAAAATTTGGATTTAATATTACTCGAAAACGACTCCAAAAATTTTAATGAAAATTTAAGAGTTATTTGAAGTTGAGCTGTTTGGTCATGTTAAAGTAAAAATTCAAAAAGTTATTTTAAATTTTTTCTGTTCGACGTTTCGTGGATAATTCTCCACTTCCTCAGGAACAATTTATTTAAAAAACTCTCTAAAAAGGAACAAATTAGAAAATAATACAATAGTTATTACTTTATACTACTCACAGAATTATTACATTGAAACACGACTGACTTGTTGTATAAATAAATAAAATAAAATAATTAAATCTGTTCACTTAGTAATCGGGCAGCAGCAATAATAAGTGTTTCTTGTTTTCGTGTTTTAAAAAAATTTTTGTTAGTGAACAGTTTTTAATTATTTTATTTTATTTATTTATACAACAAGTCAGTCGTGTTTCAATGTAATAATTCTGTGAGTAGTATAAAGTAATAACTATTGTATTATTTTCTAATTTGTTCCTTTTTAGAGAGTTTTTTAAATAAATTGTTCCTGAGGAAGTGGAGAATTATCCACGAAACGTCGAACAGAAAAAATTTAAAATAACTTTTTGAATTTTTACTTTAACATGACCAAACAGCTCAACTTCAAATAATTAAAACATAAATTGGTCAAACTTATTATTCATATTCAAATTTAAGAGATTTTACCCCTGAAAACAAGTATTAATATGTGATATGCCGTTATATTAGAAAAACTCATTGAAGGGCGTGGCACCGCCCACAAGAATGTAATACGTTATAAAAAGGAAACTACTAAAGCAATATTTCCGAATTTAACTATAGGGAGTCTGCTTGTCATTAGACACCTACGACCTGAAAGTGGGCAAATATCGCCGGTGCGCGTGGAACCTCCTGAGGATCTAAAGCATAACGAAAAGTAGGCTTTGTTCAATAATTGCCACGTCCACTTTTTATCAAAGTAGAAGCTTTCGTTAATTGCTCAGTCACAAAAAAAAATGGAATGAACTATTTATTTCTTATATGCAGTCGTATGTACTTTTTGACGCTGAATCCGTCTTCATCAGCAGTACTGTCATTATACACGCAGGATTTTGAAATATCCTTGCTTAAAGTTGAAGAAAACGCTGTGTTCAGTCTTACAACGTAGCTACAAGGAAAGGTGCAATTCTTTTTTATTAATGGCGTCGAAAAGTCATACTCTTCCTTATCAAAATATCTTTCTGGATTTTTCAATAGGACTTTCATTTTCCGACTTATGATCCTTTAAAGATAAGATATTTCAGCGCCATACAAAAGACGAAATATTTTGAGTGCGTGGCATATTCCATTTATTTATTTTATAGCATTCTATTTCAACAAAAAAGAATTTTGAGTTTTTGATATTTTCCTATGTATAAGTATATCATTCGATTCTTTCCGAGTTTTTTCTTATTATTATTCTCATCGGTTACTTTATCATTTTGAAAGCATGAACATTAGAGAATTTCATATCAAAAAAAAGCTATGAATAAAAACTTCGGATAAAATAGTACCTAAGGTCAGATTGCTGACCGAGCAGGGATCGGTCTCCAGGTACTTATTCATGATAACGCAACCAAAATAGACAAATATACTAGAAATAGTGACTGCATGCTCTAGCCAAAAACTACACCGCAAAAAGTTTAGGGATAAAGTAAAAACTTATTCATACATATTATTTGTTTTTATAAACTTATGTACTCCAATTTTTATACTCTACACCCATGGTATATTAACTTTGTCCTTCCGTTTGTAACGCAGAGAAGAAGGCGTGGTAGATACAGAAAAGTATATATAATCTTGATCAGCGTTACCTTCTGAGTCGATATAGCCATGTCCGGCTGGCTGGGTGTAGAAATACATTTCTTGGGAAAACTGAGCAAGATAATTCAATGAAATTTAGAAGAGTGCTTCCGTCCTCAAAGTGGGATTGAAAATGAGGAAAATCGGTCAACGGACACGCCTACCGCCCATACAAAAAATATGTTCAAAATGCAACTTTAGGAGTATTTTTCAGGACAATGCAGTCAAAATACTACGAAATGTAAGCGCAAGCTCTGAAAAAAAGGGGCGTGGCACCTCCCATATAAGCAAACGTTTCAAAATTCTATACCGAAAGAGCTTTTTAAGAGAATCCAACTATATTTCACTCAAACACAAATATTAACTTTGTCCTTCTATTTGTAACGCAGAGAAGAAGGCGTGGCAGATACAGAAAAGTATATATAATCTTGATCAGCGTTACCTTCTGAGTCGATATAGCCATGTCCGGCTGGGTGATTGGCTGACTGGCTGGGTGTGGAAATACATTTTTTGGGAAAACTATGCAAGATAATTCAATGAAATTTAGAACAGTGCCTTCGTCGTCAAAGTGGGATTGAAAATGAGCAAAATCGGTCAACGGACACGCCTTCCGCCCATACATAAAATATGTTCAAAATGCAACTTTAGGAGTATTTTTCACGACAATGCAGTCAAAATACACATAAATACTACTAAATGTAAGCGCAAGCTCTCAACAAAAACTGGGCGAAATCGGACAAGAGGGCGTGGCACCTCCCATTTAAGCAAAAGCTTCAAAACGCTATACTGAAAGCGTTTTTTTTTTAGATAATCGTACTATATTTTACGCAGACGCTAAGAACTATCAAAACGCTATACTGACAAAGCATAAGTACTAGGGAGGCCAATTTTCGGGCATTTTACAATCCCGAAATCCCGGGATTTTTCGGGATTAGGTATGATTTTTATTTTGACATTAAAAGCACATTTTTTATTAGAATATAAGAACGTATTTATTAAAATGTTCAATTCATATTAAACAGTCAATCGTTTTAGTTTAAATTTTCATTTTAATAATAAAACTTAACAAGAAATTATAAAAAAAACAAACATAAAAATTTATGTCCTTATTCTCTATCTCGAAAAATGTGAGTGACTGAAATTCGTTTTCAGTCATTTTCGTTTAAAAAATATTTTCTGTAAATCGAATTGAGTTTTTCGTCAACACTCATTTGGTTTGTGGCTTTGTTTTCGAATAAGTAAAGACAATACATTTTTGAGCAATGCCAACTCTTTTTTTTATGATATTTCGAACTTTTTACTGAATACTTTCAATTGAAAAAAGAAAATAATTTTCTAATGGCAGTTCTGTTTGGATATTGGTTTTGAAATTTGGTTTGAAAATAATAAAAAAAAAAACGGCAAACGAAAGCGAAGTGAAGATTTTTTATTTATACATGTACCCAATTTTAGTTTATCTAATTAAATAATTTAAATAAATATAAAACAGAAACCATGTATTAAAAAAAAGTTCCTGCTATTCTTCTCCTTAAAGTTGTAGCTATGGTTGAAGTATTTTCATTTGGTGGTCTCTCAATTTCACTTACAATTTCATTGCTTTCTAGTTCTTCTAAAGGCGGCATCTCATTTTTGTATACAAGCGTTATGTTAAGCACAACAAACATTTATAATTTTAGTTACTACCATAGGAGAGTAATGCAGTCCTCTCTCTGTAAAAATGCATCAAAACTTATTTTTTAGGACTCCAAAATAGCATTCAATTACATTGCGTGCTTTACAAAATTGCTCCTTATATTTTTCTTCAAAAGGACACGGTGGATTTCTGAACGGTGTTAGTAAATATGGTGAGAATTGGTTACCTGAATCTTCTGAAAAATAATAACTACTATGCAGGTACGTTAGAGCAGTTCAAAATTTCAAAAATATAGTTTATAAGGTGGAGTTTTATGCATATTAAGGTGAAAAATTACAATTTGTAATCTGTTCATTTTGAATGTTTTTATTTTAAATACAATTTTCTAAATCTCACAGAGATTACACAGCCATATGATATTTTTAAGTACCCAAAACTATTTATCTTCTGCACTTTAATAAAGAATCGTAAAAATTGCCAAAAATCTCGAGTCTGCTAATGGGTTGCATCTGAATGGCGTATGACCAAAAATGGACGAAAAATTGAGTTTTTGATAAAAACCAGTTTTTTTCCTGCTAAATGATTTTAAAGAAACTATATTTTGCACGTTGTATATTACAGATAGAATATGGATGTATTTTTATGAGCTAATCTTTTGGAATAAGCAACTTTAAAAAAAGAGGTTACATCTACTTAATATTTGAGATTATGATTTTTTTAACACTTTTTACGATTATTTTGCGTATAATTTACTATTTACATATGTCCTTAAAAAAAACTGACCAAGAAGACGTGCTCAAATTTTTCCTCTTTCAAATTTGGGTTTAGGTAAGAGTCGGAATTACTATACTACTTTTCCAAATAAATAAATCGTGGTTTGAGCCAGCATTTCTTACGTCGACATTATGGTCACAAATATAGATAAAAAAATTATATTTTTGGAATTGAAAAGAAAACCACAACCATATTAATATCGAGCAGAAGGACTTTTTAAATAATTCCAAACACTCTGCAACAATTCTTGAAGCAAATGTTTGTGATAGACAGCATTTGAAGTCAGTACCAACAAAACCTTGATAGCTTCCTAATGTCAAAAAGCAAGCTAGTTTGGTATTCCGGTTTTTCTGTGTCCGGTCTTCATTTTTGGGGATAGTTCATCGAAAATATATTTTAAGACTTCTTTACATACGGGAAAATTCTTTACAATGCTGCAATAAATAAATTTGCAACGCTTAACTTTATTTTGCATTAAAATGAAAGTCGTGGTATTTACCTACGTACTAATGCTCTTAAAATTTTTCTATTTATCCGAAGAGAACGATAATTTTCATAACTCCTTCGTCGGAAAATCAGAAAAATAACAAAGTCCATCGCAACCAATAAATTCAAAAAAAGAACTTGCACTCGATTTTTAAACGACAGAAAATTTCAAGTGACGAACTTGACTGTAAATTCGTCTGTTTTCGTTTTACAGAAAGACAATTTTTTCAATATAAAAATAAAAATCAAATATCACAACCATTTCGAATATAAAATACTCATTCGCTCATTTTCGAATATAAAATATTCAATCGCTCTCACTTTGTTGTCGTTTTTCGTTTTAGTGAATACAAAATATTGAGCTATTTGATTTGTAGTCACTTTTTAGTCGAAAAGTGAGAGTTTTCGAGATAGAGAATTAGGGCATTAATTTACAAATAATTCATAAACTTAAACTTTATTTATACACCATATATATTATATATTGGGCATTTAATTCTGACTCATTGGACATTTTGCAATAGATTATGGAAAAACTTTGGGCATAACTAAATTACCTTAAGCCTTAAGACTGTGAAAACAGTCTCGAGAAATAACTAAATAACTCTTCTTTAATGTTAATGTTTTCTGTCTTAAATTGTTGATTAAATAAGTGTGACTCACTGGACATGAAACAGAACGCTCTTTTTAATTTACTAACTTAAGGAAGAAATTTAGCCAAACAACTACTATTTTGATGACGAAAATATAACATTTTAAGTTTTTGACTCGACGGGACATTCTTTTCTGACTTGCGGCACAAGAATGAAATCATCAGTGAAATTTTTGTAGTGTATGATCGAATTTTTGATGTTTTGATTAAGTCTATTGTAATAAGCAATAACTGCTTATGACAATCTTTGGTCACAAATCAAAGCCACATAAGACATGTGGTCATAAATCAAATTTTGACCAATTTGCTTTCTGACCAAAAATCGGCCCAAGCTGCTACTCCTTAAGAGAGGCAATAAGGGAGGATATCATAATGAAAAGTTTTAAAGTAAAAAACCATGTCTCATAAAAATAAAAATATAAACTAAGCAAAATTCAGATAAATATGCTAAAAAAAGTCCTCTTTTATATAATTTTTAAACTTCTTTTTGAGGTTAGAAAACAATAGACATTTTCATTACGATAAATATTGTTAAAATGGATTGAATTTAATTTTTTTCTCATTTTCTGTTTTGATATGGAATAACCCATATATTAGGCATGCGCTTATTTTACGATTTTCTGATTTTCGTTCATGCCGCCCCCTGAAATCCTTCTAATGGTCATAAAAACAAATACTATGAAGTTTCACGGCGATCGGATAACGATAACCCGGCCCGCAAGAGAGGTCAAGGTCAAGTTGAGGTTTCAGGCAAAAAATAATGAAAATTTTTTTTAAACTTAATTAAATTGGTCAAAACATAACTTTATCTTATAGCAAATTGAAATACCTTTCCAACAAGCTATAATTGTTTAAAATCGGGTAATAAATACGAATTCTATGAATTTTTCTTTTACGGCATTAACAAAATTGCCGCAAAATACCATATGTAGTAGAATAGCATTTTGCGGCAACTTGACCTTGACCTCTCTTGCGGGCCGGGTTATCGTTATCCGATCGCCGTGAAACTTCATAGTATTTGTTTTTATGACCATTAGAAGGATTTCAGGGGGCGGCATGAACGAAAATCAGAAAATCGTAAAATAAGCGCATGCCTACCCATATATATATTACTTACTAAGATCAAAAAAATTTAGAGTTCAAAAACTTTTGTAAATTTGAAAACGAAAGCGCCACCCGATTTGTGTAAAACCTATATTAAAGCGACCGGCTAAATCTTAGCATTGTAACCTTTTTTGAAACGATATCTTCATTCCTTATAAAGTGCAGGAAAATTATGTAAAAAAAGGTTATAATATCTAATTTTGTTGAACAAGCACCGATTTTTATCCGACTTGGCTCATTTTTGTTGGTAATTGAATTTAGAAAAAAACCAACACTTTAGTTTATGTAGTTTTTGAAAAAAAAAAAAATAAATAATTGAAACAATCCTAAACAAAAATATTCATTTTCGATGTATTTGTCGATTCTGAATCCGAATCGGCCTATCAAGTACGGTTATAAGATATCCTTAACTTAAATTTCAAAAAACACGATTTTTGAGGTTATATGGAGGATGCACGAAATTATTTTACTATTTCCTAGTTCTATTCGTTAAATGCATTTCCTATATAAAGTTACTATCATTTCAAAATGGCATCATGAATTTATATCTCATTTAGAAAACACAAAATAGTACCATATGACGCATTCAATAGAAAATAGCAAAATATTTCATATTAATTTTATATTTTTGATAAAAAATTGCTTCTAAGTTGCATATACTAATCCCGGGATTTCCGAGACTTGAAAAAGGCCGGGATTCCGGCGTCCATACGTCCAAAAAATTATATCGGTCAAATAACCGATTTCAAAATAAACGAGTCATATTTTTACATGGATTTTTTCAATCGAAACACCAACCCAAGTATTTTTGGATGCCGAATCTGACACTCATTTTTTTTCCAGGGCAACATCTAGTGGCAGTTTTAGGAAATAAATTAGCCGCTTTTTTTAATTTTACACAACCATATACCAAAAATCCATGTAAAAATATGACTCGTTTATTTGAAATCGGTTATTTGACCGATATAATTTTTTGGAATAAATATAATCAATTCCACGCTATCAAGTAAACTTTTCGTAAAAACAGAACCCAATTTTATTGATTACTGACAGAATACCAGCCAAAACATATTGGGTGCTATTCTTGATTCCGTCGGAAAGCATTTTCCGCGCGGAAGCAAATTTTGCTATTATTGATTCCGAAAATTAGATACATCTGTCATCACTGTTCCGCAAAAGTGATAAATTTGGCATTATTGTTTCCGCATATAATTTGTCAAATTTAACATCCCTGACAACGAAGTGACGTTCTTTTTTGTGTATTCTTGATTCCGACGGATAGATAATTTTAGTAATTTCCTTCCGCTAAATTTTTGTGTCGGAAAGACTATAAAAAGTTAAAAATGTATGTTTTTTTATTAATTTTGCTGTTGTTATTGATGGGAAAAGTAAGTTAAATATTTAATACAATAACAATTTTAAAACCTCAACTGCTACATAATAGTCGGTTTAATTAAAAACTAGTAAGGGTGTATATTTTGGCCTGGCCAAAAAATAAATACCCTACACTGCAGTATTTTGAAAAGTTTGCTTATATGGGAGGTGCCACGCCCTCTTGTCCGAGTACACCCAGTTTTTGTTCAGAGCTTGCATTTATAGTTTTTAGTGTCAGAGTGAAATTTAATTGGATTATCTCAAAAAACTCTTTCAGTATAGCATTTTGAATCTTTTGCTTATATGGGTAATTCTATTCTAACGCGTCAAATCATGTAATCGTCCACTAAAACACCAATATGAGGTTCTATGAGGTTCTAAAATTATAGCAAAATTTTTTTTATATACATTTAAATAGCCTTTATAAGATCCACCACTTAGTATATCGCTTATTTTACATAGCTCTCGTGGAAAACCAAAAATATGAGTAAAAAAGTAACTCCCCTGGCTGTAATCATAAACAATTTTACTAACTTAACGTATATGATTACAGCCAGGGGAGTGACTTTTTTACTCATATTTTTGGTTTGCCACGAGAGCTATGTAAAATAAGCGATATACTAAGTGGTGGATCTTATAAAGGCTATTTAAATGTATATAAAAAAAATTTTGCTATAATTTTAGAACCTCATATTGGTGTTTTAGTGGACGATTACATGATTTGACGCGTTAGAATAGAATTACCCATATGGGAGGTGCCACGCCCCCTTGTCTGATTTCACCCAGTTTTTGCTGAGAGCTTTCATTTATAATTCTTAGTGTCTGAGTCAAATTTGGTTCGAATATCTCAAAAAACGCTTTCAGTATAGCGTTTTGAAGCTTCTGCTTATATGGGAGGTACCACGCCCTCTTGTCCGAATTCGCTCAAATTTTTATCAGAGCTTGCGCTTACAATTCGTAGTACTCATATGTATTGTGGTTGCATTATCGTGAAAAATACTCCTAAAATTGCATTTTGAATATAATTTTTGTATGGGCGGTAGGCGTGTCCGTTGACCGATTTTGCTCATTTTCAATCCCCCGAGCTAACTTTGATGACGGAGGCAGTGTACCAAATTTCATTGAATTATCTTGCTCAGTTTTCCCAAAAAGTGTATTTCAACACACAGCCAGCCAGCCACCCAGCCAGCCAGCCAGCCACCCAGCCAGCCAGCCAGCCACCCAGCCAGCCAGCCAGCCAGACAGACGGACATGGCTATATCGACTCAGGTGGTGACGCTGATCAAGAATATATATACTTTTCTATACCTGCCACGCCTCCTTCTCTGCGTTACAAACGGAAGGACAAAGTGAATATACCCTGGGTGTAGGGTATAATTACAAAATTCATTTTTAAAATAAAACTCAAAATTCATGAAAGAAACACTTCATTTTATTTCATTAAATAAAGGAAACAATTCATCTTTATTCTGATTAGATATACAACAACTTATAAAGAAATAATTTTTTGGAGGCACTTTCACATCCAACCCTCGCTGCGGTGACCAAATGATGAAATGTAAACACTTGGAAAAAAATGATCAACAAACACTTTTTTACAAATCATAACTTTAGAGCAACACGCGTCTTCTCCAAACTCTAAAATGTATTGATAATTCATCCTTAAATCGCACTAAAAAAGTTATTTTATCCACTTGATGTTTAGAAAATTTATTAAAGATCCATAATTTGTCTCTGTTGACACTTCAAACTTTTTTTTATCCTTTGTCATCTGTCAAAATGTTACAGATGTTCTTATATCAGGGCTCGCAATAATCTCGTTCGATATTCCTCTACCGCCGGAATCAAGAATAGTAGTTTTCATATCGAACGATATTTCTTTCCGCGAAAATTTCCTTATGGAACGGAATCAATAATAGCACCCATTATGATATTACTTTTGTCTCTATAAGAATTTTGAAAACCAAGCATAAAAATAAATATTAAACGCAATGTCAAATTTTCAATCGAAAATGCGCCGAACTAAAGTTGAACGTAGAGGTATGGTTCCTTGGGCAAATATTCATAGAATTGAATGAAATTTCAGCCTAGGTTGGTGTTTTGTTTGAAAAAATACATCCAAAAATATGAATCGTTTATTTTGAAAGTTGGTCATAATAATCGGCTATTTGACCCATATCGCTTTTTAAAATATAAAGCATCAATTCCATTAAATTGATTACTGACAGAATACCAGCCAAATCATATAATGACATTACTTTTGTCTTTATAAAAATTTTTAAAATAAAAAAAATATTAATGAAAGGTAAAATTTTCGATCAAAAATGCGCCGAACTAAAGTTGAACGCGGAGGTATAGTTCCTTGGGCAAATATTCATAGAATTGAATGAACTTTCACATAGGGGGGTAGCCGAGGTCGATAAAATTTCGTCCATACAATTTGGCCCACCCTAATATATACGTATATATATTCGGCAGGGTTATTATACCCTACACCCAGGGTATATTCACTTTGTCCTTCCGTTTGTAACGCAGAGAAGGAGGCGTGGCAGGTATAGAAAAGTATATAGTATATTCTTGATCAGCGTCACCTCCTGAGTCGATATAGCCATGTCCGTCTGTCTGGCTGGGTGGCTGGCTGGCTGGGTGGCTGGCTGGCTGGGTGGCTGGCTGGCTGGGTGGCTGGCTGGCTGGGTGGCTGGCTGTGTGTTGAAATACACTTTTTGGGAAAACTGAGCAAGATAATTCAATGAAATTTGGTACACTGCCTCCGTCGTCAAAGTTAGCTCGGCGGATTGAAAATGAGCAAAATCGGTCAACGGACACGCCTACCGCCCATACAAAAATGATATTCAAAATGCAATTTTAGAAGTATTTTTCACGACAATGCAACCACAATACATATGCGTACTACGAATTGTAAGCGCAAGCTCTGATAAAGAACTGAGCGAATTCGGACAAGAGGGCGTGGCACCTCCCATATAAGCAAAAGCTTCAAAACGCTATACTGAAAGCGTTTTTTGAGATATTCGAACCAACTTTGACTCAGACACTAAGAGTCATAAATGAAAGCTCTCAGCAAAAATTGGTTGAAATCGTACAAGGGGGCGTGGCACCTCCCATATAAGCAAAAGTTTCAAAATACTGCAGTGTAGGGTATTTATTTTTTGGCCAGGCCAAAATTTACACCCTTACTAGTTTTTTTTTGCGACAAAGAGTGTAGCAACAAAAAATCTATGAAAAATTCTTAAAAACTTTCCTCAAGAAAAAGCTCAGAAAATTATTTACTTAAAAATGTAAAAAGTGTTTTTTTAAAACTTGTACCTTAGGAGAGACTTCCTTGATCAAAAAGTTCCCGGAATCATCACCGTGCGCCCTGCTGTCCGATTCAAATTTTTCGTTTCTGTAGGTTTAACAATATTCCCTGCGAATTTCAGCATCCTAGCTTGACATTTGTAAATGCAACGCAATTTTGAGTGCATCTGTTTTTTTGCGAATTTCGATTTTTGCAATGGATTTAATTTTGCAACAACGTGTGTGGCACCGTCGCACAATGCCATCATTATCCGTGAGTTTCTCACCAAAAACTCAACTAATACAATTCCGCAGCCATCAAATTCGCCAGATTTAGCTTCCTGTGACTTTTTTTTTTGTTCAATCGACTGAAAAAACCACTACGCGGAACGCGTTTTAACAGCCGATCGGAGATTATACAAAAATTGAAAACGGCACTGATGGGTATACCGAAAATTGAGTATCAAAAATGTTTTGAGAGCTGGATCAAGCGATAACTGCGTGGCAGTCGATGGGAATTACTTTGAAGGGGACCACATCAATATTCAAGAATAAACTTATATTTTTAATTTTAAAAATAAATTCCGGGAACTTTTTGATCAAGGTATTATGTCATTTAAAGATATAGGGCTGCGCACAAATGTGCAGAGTTATATAAACTAGAGTTCGCCTTGTGGCCGAAATTCGACCATTTCGATTTGAACATAAAATAAAGGAAAAAGTTTTTATCCCCTTCCTTGGTCGATAAAACACAAAAAGCTTTTAATATTATTCCTTTGGGTTCGGGTTATCTGCATCGGTGCAGCAGCTAAGTTGCAATATCGTACTTCCAATTTAGAGGCGTGTAACTCCTACTAAAGAGCAAACAGTTTTTGATATCTTTCTATACCAAAATTCATAAAAATCAATCATGCTATCGTGCTAACTCTATATCTATACTAAATTTCATAAAAATCGTATGCAGTATTTTCGCCATGAGAGGGTTTTTTCCATTTAGGGGCGTGGCACTGCCCACTGAAAACATAATGGTCATGTTATCGTTCCTTAATGCCAATCCTATCTCCATACCAAATTTCGTTAAAACCGATGCAGCGGCTTAGCCGTGAGAGGGCTTTTCCATTTAGGGGCGTAGCACCGCCCACTGAAAAACATAATGTTCATACTATCGTTCCTTAGTGCTAACCCTATTTTCATACCAAATTTAGTTGAAATCGATGCAGCGGCTTAGCTGTAACAGCGTTTTTTTCATTTTGGGGCGTGGCACCGCCCACTGAAAAACATAATGGTCATATTATCATTCCTTACCCTATCTCCATACCAAATTTCGTTAAAATCGATGCAGCGGCTTAGCTGTGAGAGTGTTTTTTCTATTTAGGGGCGTGGCACCGCCCACTGAAAATTATAATGGTCATATTATCATTCCTTAGTGCTAACCCTATCTCCATACTAAATTTCGTTAAAATCGATGTAGCGGTTTAGCCATGAGAGCGTTTTTTCCATTTAGGGGCGTGGCACCGCCCACTCTAAAAAAAATATAGTCCTATGCACTGCTCCTCTTCACAACCTTTCCAACAAAAAAAAAATCAAGCAAATCGGTTGAGATTAAGGTATAGAAACAGGGACTGAACCGATTTCGTTTGTTTATTTATTTATGTAGATGTTGATTTTCAAAGTGCAATAATTCATGAACTTTAAGTCGTACGAATAGTTCTCTGACAGCATTCTATAGAAAATTTTTAGAGCTATAAAATTGTGGACTAATATTTTTATGCATAAGTAACCGTAAGATATTTGTTTAAGAGTGATTTTTGCACATTTGACCTTGAATAACTTTTTATGCGAACACAATTTCGCAATGGACTTTTCAGACTTTATTTTTCATGAATTTATAAAGATTATTCCGGTAAAAAAAAAATTACTTAAAATTTTTTCGCAAAAAATTCTACTTTGTAATTATCGAGGAGGACGGGTTTACACTGCACTGAAAATATATGTGTACTTTCTTTGGCAAAGTTTCCCCAAATTATCCAAAATTTATGATTTTTGCTGAGTCAGACCAGTTGAATTTCCTTCCATATAAATCGACCCATCTTAATGTATGTACTAGGGCGGGCCGAAAAATGAAAATTTTCGAAATTAATAAGAGCCTAGTGCGGAAAAGTTGTCATTCGGGTTTATTAATTAGCATGCAAAATTATTCTGAAATTGAATAATATCTTGTGCTGCCTCTCGGGCCTTAAAGTTTGAGAACTTGGGCCAAAATAGACATATTTTCCAAAAAATATAACTTTTCCATTTTTTCAAAATCGCTATCAGACTAGTGCAGAAAATGTTTCCCTTGGAATGTTTAAACAAACTAGTAACATATTTTTCACATTGAGTAATATCTTCAGGCTGAGGCCGACTTTTGAATTTTACGAATTTCGGCCAAACTGAAGTTTTTTCAGAAAATTGCATTTTTCAAATTTTTGAATTCCTTATTGGTCAAGTACGGTAAAGTTTCCCCTTGGATTAAATAAATTAATTGGAAATGTCGACCTGTGTCACACGCACCTTTATTTTTAGGAATTCGGACCATATCAGAAATTTTTTTCCGAACGTACAATCGTTAAAAATTTTCTAAATATTCCTGAGTCAAGTGCCGTTAGTTAAAAAACTTATACAAATTTTTAACGGGGTTTTATATTTACTCTTGTAACGAATTATTTAAAACTTTTGAAATTGTTGCATCAAGTTGGAGAAGAAGTCCTAGAAGATGTGGAAAGAAATATAGAACAGCTGTTACCGAAGAGCATGTAGTGTTAATCCAAGAGCCAGGTTCTCACAATCTAGGGCATGTTTCACCGACAAGTGATACAGTAGAATTCATTAAGATTAGCATTATAGAATACCTATCGCAAAATAAAATTAGAACAGGAACCCTTGTGGTAGTTCAAAGTGACGGAACAGTAGTTAACCCTGGATACAAGAGTGGAGTTCTACGATTATTGGAAAAAAATAATGGAAGAACTCTGCAATGGCTCATATGCTTACTGCATATGAATGAAATACCACCAGGATAAATTAGATGGGAAATCAAGTGGTGTGGAAGCATTCTCCGATCCAATAGAAAAAGATCTCCAAACTTGTGAATCTAAGCCTGTCATTTACTTTTCAAAGTTGGCAGTAGATGATCCATTTTCAATATCAGAAAAAATGTCGTAAACATTTGAGTAGTCATCAGCAGTGCATTTATGATATTTACAAATTCGTAACAACAGGTTATTGGTCAGCACTTTTTGCGGAAAGTCATCGCATGTCCGTTGGATGACAGCGGCGAGTCGAGTTTTGCGTTAGTATATTGCAACCACAGATGTGTCCGAGAATTTGAAAATTTTGGTAGAGTTTATCATTAAAGTGTATGCGCTAATGTTGTTTTTGATCAAATCAAAGACTTACTGTAAAGATGGTCCTAGACATTTGTGGGAAGTGATAGTATTTGTCCTATTATCTTTCCGCCGACTGTCATAAGTCGTAACGCTATTTATGCCCATCCTGGGAGCATTTTAGTCTCAATGCTTACGGATGAAAAAAATCACAACAAAGAGCTTGCTATAAAAAAGATTTTGATGTGCAGGGATAAAGGAACATTCAGAAGGGAATACGGGCGTTTACATTGATTAATTTTAGCGCTAAGGATTATTTTGACCTTATCGAATGGAACGACTGCATCATAGCTGAGCCGCCTATGCTGCAAAATATCAGTAGCAATAAGTTTCAAGAGATGATTAAAGATAGAAACCCACCTTTTTTGGAAATATCAAATTTTCCATGTCACAGTCAGGCAGTGGAAAGAGCAGTAAGAATGATTACCGAGGCATCTGTTTCTGTGGTTGCGCAAATTGCACGGGATAATGTGATAAGGGCGAAGATTGAAGCCCGAAAAACGATTTCATCCTTCGACAATAAATCGATACATAAAAAGGCAAAAGCAGAATAAGTAGAGTGAGAGATTTTTTACATACATATGCACATCTTCTCTTCTTATACGAGATAAAATTGTATGTACTTATATACCTATGTACTTATGTATGTTTGGAACAGGCAAAACTTTTTCTCGAAAACGGCTACAGCGATTTTAATGAAACTTCGGATAATGTTAGATATTAGCATACAATGAAGAATGAGCAAGGCTAGAACTTTGTAAATACTCACCAGGGGGCGTGGCATTGCATTAAATTTTAAATTTGAGATGGTCATAACTCGCAAACCGTACAAGGTATTAGAATGAAATTTAGTGAGCGGGTACGGCTTATTAATACCTTGTAACAAACAAAAAGTGGGTGGGATCGAAGAAGTGCCACGCCCACTTTTTAGCCCTTGAAAATTTTGATTCAATATTACTCGAAAACGACTCCAACAATTTTGATGAAAATTTAGGAGGTGTTATCTCTGCAATCAGGTATTAATATTTAATATGCCATTATATTGGGAAAACTCGTTGAAGGACTTGGCACTGCCTACAAAAATATAATACGGTATGAAAAGAAAACTGATTTTTAAGATGAGTGAACCCTGGTCTCGAAGTGTCAAAAAGTGCAAAAATATAGAAAACATTTTTCAAGTTGCAAATTTTATTAAAATTGATAAAATTTAATTTCAAAATCAATAAAAACGTATCCAACAATTCATCATAGGAGTCGGAAGGATTATATGTACGAGTTTTGACATAACAGTCGTACCTGTCTCGGATTTGGTGGGTGCTCTGACGCTACGGCCGATTTATATAAAGCTCTGCTGCATTCAATTGTGTTACGTGCCTAATAGGACTAGACGTAATATACGAGCTGTTTTTGCTGTGTGCTGTTGTACGCTGAGTTGTGTTTACTCCTGCGATTGGTGTGAATTTGTTTCCGGGTGTCTGGTTAGCTCCGGCGCTTCGTGGAGCAAAGGCAGCATATTTTGTGGTACCACAAAAACAAACAATATTTAAGCGTTGCCAGCAATAAAAAATTTTTTATCTCAGCCAAAAAGTATGCACCAAAAAACTTCAAAGTAACTGAAGAGAAGGTTGGTCAACTATTGCATTGTGATTCAAATGGGCAACAAACGAAATTTGCAACAAACATCTCCTGATCATTTTGCAAATAACTCTGTTAAAAAATCAAACGTGTGTCGCAATATGTCGCTTGATAACAGCAACGAAAATGCAGATGTTTTTTCATGGAAAGGTCTTAGGGAGTTACTAGACGAAAAGTTGGACGATGTGGTTCGGAAAACAGATTTGACAATCATGCAAAAGGAAATGGAGCAGCAAATCCAAGTACTACGAGATGAAAATTTGGCGTTGAAAAGGAAGTCAAGTCGCTATCAACCCGCTTAGAACACGTAGACCAACGTTCTCGTCGAAACAATATTATTGTAAATGGCCTTAGTTCCACGGATGTCTCCGCAGCGAAGAAAGATTTCATTGCACTGTGGACAAATGTTCTGGAAACGAATGTTAATATAATTGATGCTCGTAAACTGCCTTCGAACAATTCGTACTATTTTAATGTAGAATCAGCAGCGTAAGAAACTAAAAGATACAGCAATTTATGTGCAGAAAGATTACACCACTGCCGAACAAAATGTACGATATAAGCTCCGAGTTTTGCAGCGAATTATTCGTAAAATTAAGGTAGATATTAAAATACGCCTAGGAGAATTTTGTATTTTTATAAGTGATAAAAGGTTTACGGTTAACGATGATGTAAGTATATGTGGCTTATAGTTCTGAGGATCAGCTTTATTTGAGCAAGCTTCTAACTGACGCAAAATCAAATATAAAAGTAACTTTCCAAAGCAATTCTCATAATAATAACCGCAAACAACCGGTTTCAGCAACTGGTGTTCTGGCCCCAAAAGCTGATACGCTCGCGATTGGGTCTAGATCAACAGCTGCAATCGGTGGCATAAATATTAGTAGAACTTCAACCGAAACTATTAATGTAGATTAGCAGTATGATGTGTGCCAGATTATCTCCTATAACGTCGCAAACTTACGTAATAAGACCAAAAATTACTTTGGAACATTCTTTCAGTACATAAATAAATTTGATATATTTTTCTTATATGAAACTCACATACAATTTGAAGACCGTGGCTGCTGTACTCAGTATTTCCAAAACGACGCATTACAATGGATAGATGCCAAAAACAACCATAATGCTGGTCGCGCCAGTGGGGGGTGCCTTTATGGTTACAAAAAAAGCATTCAAAATAAGTACAAATTAAATTTTATAAATGTACACAACAACATTGTCCTGTCTGCAATATTTGACAACGAAACTTTTTATTTCATACCTAAGTATTTAAACTGTAGTAAGTGGGAATCTGATTTTGCAAATCTTGAGGAGTTCATGAATACATTCTGCCCTTATAATTTCTGTTTAGTAGGTAACTTAAATGCTCGCATGGCAAATGTACAAGTACTCGACAAGGAGCTTGTCAGTGATTATCCAAATGTTTTTGAATACAGGCAATCGAAAGATACAGTGTTAAATACCAATGGTAGAAAGTTGTGGAATTTCATTGACAATTTTGGTGGTATTATTCTAAATGGGAGGATAATAGGGGATGAATGTGGCGAGCTTTCTTTTTGTGGGGTAATGGGTTCCTCCATTAACGACTATTGTATATGCTCTCGCAGTCTTTTAGAATACGCCAAAAAATTGTGTATACCTAGCAAGTTGTATTCCGATCATATGCCTATTGTTTTAAGTCTGAAGATTCCTCAAACAAGTTCAGAAAGATATCCAAAACTAGTTAAAAAGCTGAGATGGAGTGATAATTATGCTCACATATACCGCGATAAACTAAGTAAGATGAGTACTACTAATGCCCTTACGACAAACATAACGCTTGATGATAGTCTGTTAGTTTTAAATAACATGATAAAAAGCGCTAGCTTAGGCTATGTTGAACAATTTTTCATTCCCAAGAATAAATGGTTTGACTGGAAATGTGAGCGTGCGCGAAAGGTTATGTTACAACAATTAAATGAGTATAGAAGATCAGGTCTGGCCAGGGGAGGATATTTTGCAGCAAAAAAGGAATACTCGAAGGTCTGTGCTGATAGAAAACTTAAATATTATAACAATAACATTGCACGTCTTCATTTTGTAAAATCGAGTAGTGATTGGTGGAAGATTTCAAATTCTCTTAAAAGTCGCAAATTCACTGTACACAAGAGTTTGACAGCACAAGATTTTGTTGGTCATTTCAGTTCACTACTAAATATGACAGATATGACTTTTAATATGCTTTGGCCCACCCCATATTTTATAGACCCTTTTTTAGACTTTCCTTTTGAGTACTGTGAGTTGCAAAATGTATTAAGAAGCCTTAAATGTAAAAAAGCGCCAGGTGCAGATGGTGTCTCATATGAATTTTATAAGTTTGCGCCTAGATGCTTTTTGGAAAGTGTTCTTTCAACTCTAAACCAAATATTTTTGAATGAAAATATTCCAACCAGCTTCCGCAAAGCTGTATTGCTACCAATACATAAGAAAGTTGACACCAATCTTCCTCAAAATTATCGTGGTTTATCACTTATAGATTCTATCTGTAAAATATTCAATGGAATTCTCCTTAATAGAATTAACAGTTGGATAGTCAGACATGATGTTCTAAATGAATATCAAGCAGGTTTTAGAAAAAATTACTCTACAACAGACAACATTTTCAATCTGGTAAATATTGTTCATTTGAATAAATTAAAAGGCTTAAAAACATATGCATTCTTCGTTGATTTTTCTTGTGCCTTTGACGCAATTCCAAGAAACAGTCTCTTTTACAAACTGTCTTCTTTGGGCTTGTCGTCAAAGGTAGTAAGAATTCTACAAGCTTTATATAAAAACAATGAATGTCAAATTTGGGATGGTAGTTCATTGTCTGATCCGTTTCTGGTAACACTGGGAGTAAAACAGGGCTGTACGCTAAGTCCAACTCTGTTTTCACTTTACCTTAATGATCTATCATCTGTACTGCCAGGAGGGGTCTTAATTGGAAACCATACGGTTAAGGTCCTCCTATATGCAGATGATATTGTTCTGCTATCCGAGTCACCAATTGAATTGAAACAAATGATTGATGCACTATACGATTACTGCAAAATGTGGTGCCTTAATATTAATCTTAATAAATCTAAAATACTCATTTTTCGTAATGGCCCAAGAATCTCTAGTAATTTAAGCTGGGCTTTAGGAGAATGTATCATTGAAATTGTTAATAGCTATAAATATCTAGGTGTAACGCTTACGTTTAACCTTTCCTTTAAGAAACATTTAGATGAAAAACTCTCTGCAGCTAAGATCGCTATCATGTCTACTTGGACCAAGTTCATTAGAAATCCGGCTATCTCAAACAAAAATAAGATTACAATTTTTGAATCTGCTAGCAAATCAATTATGTTTTATTCTGCGCAAGTCTGGGGTTATCAAAAATATGACCAAGTTGAGAAACTGTTACGCTTTTTCATAAAGAAAATGCTCTCTCTCCCTGATAACACTCCAAATTACTTGCTCAATTTGGAAACCGGCATTACCCCTTTTTTTTACACAAACGCTGCAGCTCCATTTTGGATATATTAGAAAAATTATGAACTATCCGAATCATAGGCTTCCTAAAATACTAGCAAAAGAAATCTTGGCAAAGGAAACATTCTGGGCAGATGGCTGGAAAATCATGTGCGCAGAGTTACAAATTCCACAACCTAATTTAGAAAATCAAAATTTTGCGTTAAAACATGCACATATTTTAGGAATACTGAAACAAAAAGAATGGGAAGAGTATATACAGCAAGCTCATCAATCCACACTACATGATGCATACCCACTGTTAAGTTTTACTGGCACACCGTTATTAGCACAAAATTTTTCAACCAAAATGATGTCAACATTAGTTAAAGCGAGAGTTGGTCTATTAAACATAAATGCAAGAGCTTTCAAAAAAGATACCATTGGTAATTGTACAATATGTAACCTAGATGCATCTGAAAATACTTTCCATCTTATTGGCATCTGTCCAGTATACAGTTATATGAGGTCTAAATATTTTGGTAAAAACATAGTAACACACGTTGAGTTTATTGACCTGTTAAATGGTCAAAACTATTATGGTCTGTTTAATTATTTGGAAGACTGTTTAAAATACAGGCAGCTAATAATGCAAGAGTTTGATTGAACTAATAGTGAAGGCTTTCCCAAAGTAATAGTTTTACTAAGTAAAAATTTTTGAATTACAATTTATAATAATATAAGTAAACTTGAATTATCGTAATAAGTAAAGATTTAGCACTTTGATGTACACAAAAAAGATTCTGCCAATCTGGCACACAACGTATAACGTTATGCCAATAAATTATACATATAAAAATCATAATCATTATCATTTATATCTCTGTAAAATTTTGTAAATTTATATATATATTTAATAATAAATAAATAATAAAAGAAAACTAATAAAGTAATCATTCTAAAATTAACTGTGGGGAGCCTACTTGCTATAAAGCATCTCTGATCTGAAAGTGGGCAAAATATCGCCGTTGCGCGTGGAACCTCCCATACAAGCAAAATACGTTAAATGCTATTTCTCGCAAATGTTACAAGGCTATTTAATGAAATTTGGTATGTAGGTACTGCTTAATAATACCTTGTAACAAACGAAAAGTGGGCGGGATCGAATAAGTGCCACGCCCACTTTTTAACCCTTGAAAATTTTGATTTAATATTACTCGAAAACGACAATTTTTTGATGAAAATTTAGGAGCTGTTACCTCTGGAAACATGTATTACTATGTGATATGCCGTTATATTGGGAAAACTCGTTGAAAGGCGTGGCACTAGGCATGCGTTTCTTTTAAGATTTTCTGATTTTCGTTCATGCCGCCCCCTGAAATCCTTCTAATGGTCATAAAAACAAATACTATGAAGTTTCACGGCGATCGGATAACGATAACCCGGCCCGCAAGAGAGGTCAAGGTCAAGTTGAGGTTTCAGGCAAAACATAATGAAAATTTTTTTTAAACTTAATTAAATTAGTCAAAGCATAACTTTATCTTATAGCAAATATAAATACCTTTGCAACAAGCTATAATTGTTTAAAATCGGGTAATAAATACGAATTCTATGAATTTTTCATTTATCGACATTAGCAAAATTGCCGCAAAATGCTATTCTACTACATATGGTATTTTGCGGCAATTTTGTTAATGCCGTAAAAGAAAAATTCATAGAATTCGTATTTATTACCCGATTTTAAACAATTATAGCTTGTTGGAAAGGTATTTCAATTTGCTATAAGATAAAGTTATGCTTTGACTAATTTAATTACTACCTTTCGGTAGTAAAAGGATTCTTTTGCGGATGTCAAGCTCGTGGAGATGCTTTTCGCGCTGAATCGTGGCATTACAGCGATTTCTAGCCTCATTACGAAGAATTTCAGTATCGGCGTTCCTGTTAAAACGCCAATTCTGGAATGCTTCCTCTTTGGACCTGACTGCAATCCTGCTAGTCGCATTAAACCAAGAATGGTCCTTAGATTTAAGGCAAACTTTTTTATTGGGTATAAAGGACCTCATACCCAATAAAATAATTTCGTGTACCATTAAAGCCGCGACATTTATGTTTCTGTCAGCGAAACACAATTTCCAATTGAAATTACGATAAAAATTATTTAACGCATCCCAATTTGCTTTATCATAAAGCCATACCATCCGCTTCGGGGATTCGGGCGAAACAGGGAGTAAACTAGAATATGAAAAAGCAGCGGAAATGGTACAATGGTCCGAATTACCAAGAGGTGCAAAGACTGACACATCATATTTCTCATGATGCGACGTCAGAAACAGGTCTAGAATACTAAGGCTATGCCCCCCAACATGAGGAATATATGTGGGGTCATTCACTAGTTGAGTAAGTTGATTTAACTCGGCAAAGAGCTCAATATAACGGCCTTCAGGAGTTGTACGACCGGAATGGCGCAGCCAATTGGAGTTATGGACATTGAAATCTCCAGCAACAACGATTTCACTGTCCGGGTACGACTCCAAAATTTGGGAAATCGAGTCAGAGAGGAAGTCCACTTTATCAAAAGTGGGATTCCACCCTAAATTCGGGCTTCTATAAATGAAGCAAAAATGCAGGATGTGCGACTGGACTTTGAACTTAACCCACATGGAGCTAAATTCGGCGTCCGTCGTGTTTAACTGCTGCTGGCACTGGTACGCAACATCGCTGCGAATGTAAATGGCGAGACCCCTATGGGCGGAGAACAATGGCATGTTTTCGATGTGTCGAAAGAAGCGGCCAAGTGTTTAGGTTATCTAAAACGGTGCAAGAAATACTTCACTCCTGTTGATCTTCGGACTGTCTATTTCGCCTATATTAGACCTAAGCTAGAGTACAACTCGCACATCTGGGTCGGGGCTCCAAAAACTACTTTGGAGCTGCTAGACAGAGTTCAACGTCGTGCGATGAAGTTGATTGGGGATGCGGATGTTGCATCCTCTATTGATTCTCTTGAACACCGTCGTAACGTTGGGTGTGTTACTCTTTTTTATAGATATTACCATGGGATGTGCTCTAGAGAAATTTATGGGCTGGTTCCATCAGTTCGTATATTTTCTCGCAGCACTCGGGCGTCCCATCAGGCCCATCCCTACTGCATTGCAACGGTGTTTAACAGAACATCGCACTATCGTTATAATTCGTTCTTTGGTCGTACGATTAAGTTGTGGAATAATCTCCCTGCGAGCGTTTTTCCCGACAGTTGTGACATCGGTAGATTTAAGAAAAATGTTCATCGACACTACTCCACTTTTCCCCCATCCCTCTAACCTATTTCCTTTTCTACAAATCAACACGGTGCATTGCATTTATAGGGGCTATCCCCTGAGCGTTGGTTTAAGTAATAAAAAAAAAAAAAAAATAAGTGATACCCAGGTATATAAAAATCAAGCGGTTCTGCATCCGCACACACCTGGGCCTCACCTAAAGCCATTATTTGGGGCTTAAAGCTAGAGACATGGGCATGACGAAATATTTCGGGTGCGTGGCATATCCCATTTATTTATTTTAGGGCATTTTATTTCACCAAAAAAAATTTGAGTTTTTGATATTTTTCTATACCATTCGATGCTTTCCGAGTTTTTTCTTATTATTATTCTCATCGGTTTATTTATCATTTTGAAAGCATGACCGTTAGAAGTGAAAACATTCAAGTTTCATAACAAAAAAAAACTATGAATAAAAACATCGACGAAAATACTAAGATTAGATTGTTGACCGAGCAGGGATCGGTCTCCAGGTACTATTACTTAAATGGGAAAAATTTGTTGTAAGTTTCTAAGCAATTAACGAAATATTTAAATGACCAAAGGTGGATTTTCATCTTTAATCATCTCTTGAAGCTTATTGCTACTGATATTTTGCAGCATAGGCGGCTCAGCTATGATGCACGTCGTTCCAGATATCTGATTCCAAAAATATTTTTTCGTCTATTTATGTAATCCAAGGGGAAACTTTACCGTATTTGGTTAGTAACGATTTCAAAAAGTTTGAAAAATGCTTTTTTTTTTTAAAAAAAAAGGTCTATTTTGGCCTGTATTCATAAAATTCGAGGCTCAGTTTTTGCCTGAAGATATTATTCAATGAGAAATATATTTTATTAGATTGTTTAAACAGTCCAACGAAAACATTTTCCGACCAAGTCTGATAGCGATTTTGAATAAATGGAAAGTTATATTTTTTGGAAAATATGTCTATTTTGGCCCAAGTTCTCAAACTTTAAGGCCCGAGAGGCAGCACAAGATATTATTCAATTTCAAAATAATTTTGCATGCTAATTAATAAACCCTAATGACAACTTTTCCGCACTAGGCTCTTTTTAATTTCGAAAATTTTCATTTTTCGGCCCGCCCTAACTATCATGTCGTTTTGAGCGTCTGATATTGATGGCTTACAGCTTCTAGAGATGCGAGGCGGCAATATAACTGCATGCAATAAATTAAAACTAGTAAGGGTGTAAAATTTGGCCTGGCCAAACATTAAATACCCTACACTGCAGTATTTTTAAAATTTTGCTCATATGGGACGTGCTACGCCCTCTTGTCCGAGTTCACCCAGTTTTTGTTCAGAGCTTGCATTTATAGATTTTAGTGTCTGAGTGAAAAACGTTTTCAGTATAGTGTTTTGAAGTTTTTGCTCATATAGGAGGTGCCACGCCCTCTTGTCCGAGTTCCTCTAGTTTAAGCTTAGAGCGTGCATTTATACTCTGTAGTATTTGAGTGAAGTTTGGTTGGATTATCTCAAAAAACTCTTTCAGTAGAGCATTTTGAAACTATTGCTGATATGGGAGGTGCCACGCCCTCTTGTCCGATTTCACCCAATTTTTGTTGGGAGCTTTCATTTATGATTCTTAGTGTCTGAGTCAAATTTGGTTCTAATATCTCATAAAATGCTTTCAGTATAGCGTTTTGAAGCTTTTGCTAATATGGGAGGTGCCACGCCTTCTTGTCCGAATTTGCTCAGTTTTTTCTCAAAGCTTGCTCTTACAATTCTTAGTATTTTAGTTGCATTGTCGTGAAAAATACTCCTAAAATTGCATTTTGAATATATTTTTTGTATGGGCGGTAGGCGTGTCCGTTGACTGATTTCGCTCATTTTCAATCCCCCGAGCTATCTTTGGCGACGGAGGTAGTGTACCAAATTTCATTGAAATATCTTGCTCAGTTTTCCCAAAAAGTGTATTTCAACACACAGCCAGCCACCTAGCCAGCCAGCCAGACAGACGGACATGGCTATATCAACTCAGGAGGTGACGCTGATCAAGAATATATATACTTTTCTATATCTGCCACGCCTCCTTCTCTGCGTTACAAACGGAAGGACAAAGTGAATATACCCTGGGTGTAGGGTATAAAAATAAAAATGTCTTGAAGCTGAAAAAAATAAAATAAACAATTTGAAATAGTAACCTAAAATACGAAATCATAAATAGGTAAATAAGGTTTTTAACTATTTACCTTTACACAGTTCTGAAATTTGCTTAGCTTCGAAGTATTGCAAATTTAATTTGTATTTTAAATAAAGTTTAAAAAAATTCTCGCTGAATTTTCCTTCAATATCCTGAATTTTTTGAAACATCATACTGCCTTTTCCTGGATAGAGGGTTTCTAAATCAATGTCAATTAATTCTGGTCCATTTGGATCCTTATATCTCGGCCAGTCTAACAGCTTTGTTTCTTTCATCATCAAAGCTGATGTTTCTTTCCATGGTGTAGAGATGTCTTCGGGAATGTTATGAGCAAGCCAATTCTTTTGAGATTCATACTCGCTAAAATTTTCTATATTTGTTTCACTTGAAATTTTATGTACTTTAAATGAAGAGCTCGCAGAACCTTCGGCAAAGTCATGTGTATTCGTTTCGATGGAAATTTTTGTCTGAGGAGCTTGCAGAACCTTTACGCTTGTACACCATTTTAAAATATCGATCGTAGATTTTCCCTGACGGGTTCTTTTTATTTTCTCGTGGAAACAAATGAAAAATTTCTTCAGCTACTTTTGACATCATTTTTGGGTTCTTTTAATATTTTTGAAGAAAAAGTGGTCTATAATTATTCTAGCAATATTTGTTTGATCGATCTCTTCAAGCGTGTTTTTAGTTTTATACTTGATTAAGATGTCTTTTCCCGTCACGGTTTTTTCTAAAAATTTTTCTATATGAAAATCTGATACCAATGATCGTGACTCTTGGGATTTCAACTGATCAGAGAGAGTATTTGTCAAAGCTCTGTCACTTCCACAGCAAGACAATAATGTGTACTAAAATTTGTAATTTTTATACACTCAAAAAAATATGACGGTAAAAACAACAAATTTAACAGTAAAAATAATTGTGAAAACAGTCAAAAAGACTCCCATTACTTTTACAGTCATTTTAACTGGAAATTGTAGGTTATTTTTTTTTTACTGTCTTTTACAATTTATTGCAACCGACAGTCAAATAACAAAAACTGTTTTTTATCAAATAACTGTAATTCACAGTTATTTAAACGGTTTTACAGTCAAAAATTCAATTACTGTTTTTTTCTAGATTAACTGTAATTCACAGTTATTTTAATAGTTTTAAAGTCAAAATTAAATAATTTTTTTTTTTTATTTTATTTTATTTATTGATTTATTCATCTAGTATAGCTTAAATTTTATAAAAATTTATTTAAAATAGTTTGTGACATAAAAATAAAATATACCAAATTCCTCCCGCGTACTTGGCGAGGTAGCTTAAGAAGGAAATGTTAAATTATATGTGAGCAAGTTAACGTTTTAACAAGAAAACTTAAAAGAAAGCAATCAATGCATATTACCAATTAAGTTGGAATAATTGAATCGCTGGCTTTTGAAATACCACATGTTACAAAATGCATGTTTTTAAGAGGAAGAAACTATGTATTTAGTAAAAAATTATTTAAAAGCTGAAACTATTGATAACAATAGAAACTTTAAGTGAAAATACATAAGTTAGAAAAGTTTTATCAATACACCTAATTCTGTTTTTACACGGTAGATTGGTTCCAGAAAAAACCGTATAGAAAAAAACCGTGTAAAAAAAGACATTGATCTTATACAAAAATAGGTGATTGGTTCCTTATCTTTAAAACCTATTAAAATTAGTGAAAAATGAAAAAACTACAAAATTTGTCTATAAAAAATGTCTTTACCAAGCACGTTCACAAAATATTAACACTTTTCAAATTTGCTTGTATGCACAATAAGGGAATTCCCCTAAATTTGTGATATCTGCCGTAAAATTATAATAAGACGCAACTCATTTTCATAGTTTTGAGAAAATCAAAATTTTATTTTTATTCAGAAAAGGCAGCAACTTCTCTTTCTTAAAAAATTTATTTTATTTTTCATCTTTATACCCTACACCCAGGGTATATTCACTTTGTCCTTCCGTTTGTAACGCAGAGAAGGAGGCGTGGCAGATATAGAAAAGTATATATATTCTTGATCAGCTTCACCTCCTGAGTCGATATAGCCATGTCCGTCTGTCTGGCTGGCTGGGTGGCTGGCTGGCTGGCTGGGTGGCTGGCTGTGTGTTGAAATACACTTTTTGGGAAAACTGAGCAAGATATTTCAATGAAATTTGGTACACTGCCTTCGTCATTAAAGTTAGCTCGGGGGATTGAAAATGAGCAAAATCGGTCAACGGACACGCCTACCGCCCATACAATAAATATATTCAAAATGCAATTTTAGGAGTATTTTTCACAACAATGCAACCAAAATACGAATAAATACTAAGAATTGTAAGAGCAAGCTTTGAGGAAAAACTGAGCAAATTCGGACAAGAGGGCGTGGCACCACCCATATAAGCATAAGCTTCAAAACGCTATACTGAAAGCGTTTTATGAGATATTAGAACCAAATTTGACTTAGACACTAAGAATCATAAATGAAAGCTCTCAACAAAAATTGGGTGAAATCGGACAAGGGGGCGTGGCACCTCCCATATGAGCAAAAGCTTCAAAATGCTATACTGAAAGAGCTTTTTGAGATAATCCAACCAAATTTCACTCAAATACTACAGACTATAAATGCACGCTCTAAGCTAAAACTAGAGGAACTCGGACAAGAGGGCGTGGCACCTCCTATATAAGCAAAAGCTGAAAACGTTTTTCACTCAGACACTAAAATCTATAAATACAAGCTCTGAACAAAAACTGGGTGAACTCGGACAAGAGGGCGTAGCACCTCCCATATGAGCAAATTTTTAAAAATACTGCAGTGTAGGGTATTTAATGTTTGGCCAGGCCAAATTTTACACCCTTACTAGTTTTTGTATGGAGTTACTGCCTTTTATGATTTTAATTATGAAAACAGGGTGTACTGTTTACATTTCTTTATTTGCAATTTGCAAGAGAAGTGGGAAAACTTAAAAAATTGTCGATTGGACTAAAATATAGATAAAAAATTGTTTAATCCGATGGAGAAATAAAGTTTGAAAAGCCGTAACTTAGTTTGCGGCCTTATATTTTTTACTGCAGATATGAACACATTTCGCAAAAATTAAATCTGAAAAATAAAATTTAAGCCCAAAAAATTTTGAATCGTGTTAAATGGAATAAAATCGTGTAAAAATATTTTAAAAAAAATATTTTCAAACCGTGTTAAATCAAAACCGTGTAAAAAAAGACCGTGTAAAAACAGAATTAAGTGTAATTGAGTTTGGTTTTCTTCACACTTGTAGGGATTTTTGATGAAAATGGTGAGTCACACGAAAGATAGTATCAGAATCTTTTTTGTGGAGAATTACACGTTCTACAAATAACATTGATTCATACTAACGAAAAAGTAACTGTTTCGGATATATTCAATAATGTCGAATTTTTCGACTTTTCGCAGTTCTTAAGAATATTTTCTAAACAGTTACTTTTTCGTTAATGCAAATTAATGTTATTTGTAGAACGTGTAATTTTCCACAAAAAAGATTCTAAAAGTTTTAATCGTGTGATTCACCATTTTCATCAAAAAGCCTCTTAAATGAAAAGTAATTGAAAACACACGGATTACGGAACGGGCCTGAATGATTAATTATGGCGTATTTACATTTTATTTTTGAAAAATTGTTGGCCTAAAATATACAAGAAATAAAAATTATTAAAATATAATGATGAAACGTAGAAATTTAAAACGATGTGTTCAAAAATCCCACATATTACATGCAGGACATGGGGAGTTTCTGCCCTCACTCGAATTTTTTAGCCTTGAAAATCACAAAAACTTTAATAACTACGGTTATGTGGGTATATTCGAAAAAAGACAAAATGTAACATGAGGTTTCATAAACCACCAATTCAATTTTTAGTAGAAAAATTCATTTTGTTAACTTTTTAAAAGTTATCTTAATTATTTTATCTTTTTACTTTTTGGTACGCAAAAATGTCATTGTCTTACACAATAAATGTGACAAGTGTGCGTTATACAGCTTCCATTCTTATGATACTACCGAACGGCAACCTATGATGATTCATTACGAAGAGATTCCATTATTTGAGTTATATTATTACGCCGCACTTTTTGTGGCATAAGTACGATTTTGCGTTGTGATTCATGCATTTTCTTTCCTTTTTTTAAGTAGAATCTGTAAATTTGATATCAGATATTTCATTCCAAAGGTATGTCCATTAGGTATGCGCTTATTTTACGATTTTCTGATTTTCGTTCATGCCGCCCCCTGAAATCCTTCTAATGGTCATAAAAACAAATACTATGAAGTTTCACGGCGATCGGATAACGATAACCCGGCCCGCAAGAGAGGTCAAGGTCAAGTTGAGGTTTCAGGCAAAACATAATGAAAATTTTTTTTAAACTTAATTAAATTAGTCAAAGCATAACTTTATCTTATATGAATTTTTCTTTTACGGCATTAACAAAATTGCCGCAAAATACCATATGTAGTAGAATAGCATTTTGCGGCAATTTTGCTAATGTCGATAAAAGAAAAATTCATAGAATTCGTATTTATTACCCGATTTTAAACAATTATAGCTTGTTGGAAAGGTATTTAAATTTGCTATAAGATAAAGTTATGCTTTGACTAATTTAATTAAGTTTAAAAAAAATTTTCATTATTTTTTGCCTGAAACCTCAACTTGACCTTTCTTGCGGGCCGGGTTATCGTTATCCGATCGCCGTGAAACTTCACATAGGAAACACATAGTCTGGTCAAAACGCCATGACATTTTTTTATTTTGTAAACCTGTGTTAGTGGCTTAGCAGTAGTTAAGAGGTACTGGAACTAATTGCATTTTAAATAGAGGCTGCTGATACATTCAAACTACAATAGTTCATTTTAAAAAAGTAGATTTCAACAACAATTTTTTTTTGTTATTTATTTATTTATTGAGGAAATGGATAAAATAGTACAAAAAGATCAGGATCTTATTGCTAATGTACTAATGACATTTTTGTTATAAAATGAACTTTTAATTTAATATTTTAATTTAATAATAATAGTACCTAATAATAATATATATAAAGGGTGTTTTTTTTAGAGGTTTGTTTTTCGAATAGAGATAAAACTGGCATTTTGTGGTCAAATCTGGCAACTCTAATGTCATTTATGTTCAGTTTGGTTGCCATTTCATCATGAACAGGTTGACAAAAGAACAACGCTTGCAAATCGTGCAAATTTATTTCGAAAATAATGGTTCAGTTCGCGAAGTTTACCGCAAGCTCCGTCCATTTTATGGTCGACATAATCGTCCATCAGAGCAATTAATTCGGTTAACCATGGATCGTTTGCGCACTACGTTTACTCTATGTGATAATACGCATCCGCAGAGACGTCGAACAGTGCGCACCGAAGAAACAATTGCCGCTGTAGAGCAAAATGTTGAAGAGGACCCGAATGAATCGATTCGCCACCGTACACAGCAATTGGAGCTTTGTCCATCAACTTTATGGAAGATTTTGCGCAAAGATCTTGGCTTGCAACCTTACAAGATCCAGCTTGTGCAAGAATTAAAGCCGCGAGACCATGCAATGCGTCGTGATTTTGGTGTATGGGCCGAAAATGAGATTGATCTCGATGCTGATTTTCATCGCAAAATTTTGTTCAGTGATGAGGCTCATTTTTGGTTGAATGGCTACGTCAACAAGCAAAATTGCCGCATTTGGAGTGAAGAGAATCCACATGAGACCCTTGAGACGCCATTACGTCCACAAAAACTGACTGTTTGGTGTGCTCTATGGGCTGGTGGAGTCATTGGGCCATACTTCTTCCGAAATAATGCTGGAGAGTCAGTTACCGTTAATGGAGACCGGTATAGAGCCATGATAACCGACTATTTTGTTCCCGAATTGGATGGCATGAATGTGGATGAGTTGTGGTTCCAACAAGACGGCGCTACATGCCACACAGCGCACGTCACAATCGATTTATTGAAGGAAACATTCGATGAGCGCATAATTTCGCGGAATGGACCTGTCAATTGGCCACCAAGATCGTGTGATTTGACACCATTGGATTATTTTCTTTGGGAATATGTGAAGTCGCTCGTCTACGCCAACAAACCAGAAACGTTAGGGGACTTGGAAGCCAACATTCGTGGCGTTATTGCCGACATACGGCCCCATATGCTCGAAAAATTTTTTCAAACAAAACACCAACCTAGGCTGAAAGTTCATTCAATTCTATGAATATTTGCCCAAGGAACCATACCTCTACGTTTAACTTGTTCGGCACATTTTCGATTGAAAATTTTACCTTGCGTTTAATATTTATTTTTATGCTTAATTTTCAAAATTCTTATAGAGACAAAAGTAATATCATAATATGTTTTGGCTGGTAGTCTGTCAGTAATCAATAAAATTGGGTTCTGTTTTTATGAAAAGTTTACTTGATAGCGTGGAATCGATTATATTTATTCAAATAAAATTATATCGGTCAAATAACCGATTTATTATAAACGATTCATATTTTTACATGGATTTTTGGTATATTGTTCTGTAAAATTATAAAAAGCGGCTAATTTATTTCCTAAAACTGCCACTAGATGTTGCCCTGGAAAAAAATTAGTGTCAGATTCGGCATCCTAGCATCCAAAAACACTTGGGTTGGTGTTTCGATTGAAAAAACCCATGTAAAAATATGACTCGTTTATTTTGAAATCGTAAAAACAGAACGCAATTTTATTGATTACTGACAGAGTACCAGCCAAAACATATTATGATATTACTTTTGTCTCTATAAGAATTTTGAAAATTAAGCATAAAAATAAATATTAAACGCAAGGTAAAATTTTCAATCGAAAATGTGCCGAACTAATGTTGAACGTAGAGGTATGGTTCCTTGGGCAAATATTCATAGAATTGAATGAACTTTCAGCCTAGCTTGGTGTTTTGTTTGAAAAAATTCATCCAAAAATATGAATCGTTTATTTTGAAAGTCGGTCATAATAATCGGCTATTTCACCCATATCACTTTTTTAAATATATAGCATCAATTCCACACCATGAAGTGAACTTTTTTTGTAAACAGAATCCAATTTAATTGATTACTGACAGAATACCAGCCAAATCATATAATGACATTACTTTTGTCTTGATAAAAATTTTTAAAATTTTGTATGAAAATAAAAAAAAATATTATTAAAAGATAAAATTTTCGATCAAAAATGCGCCGAACTAAAGTTGAACGCAAAGGTATAGTTCCTTGGGCAAATATTCATAGAATTGAATGAACTTTCACATAGGGGGATAGCCGAGGTCGATAAAACTTCGTCCATACAATTTGGCCCAC
>OX638373.1:19172305-19222570 GCA_951812925.1 Calliopum simillimum | reverse complement strand
AAAATAAGGAGAGATTTTTACCCATCTATTTAATGGATGAAAACTATTTTATATATGAAAGTAAATACGTTAAGAAACATATTCTGAGTGGGTTGCCTAAAAAAGTCCTGGCAAGGCTATGGTTCATTCCATATTGAAAAGTGAATTTTTTCAAAAAAGCACTCATCTGTTTAATGAAAAACTTATATACCATTCGAAAGCTTACAGCCCTTACAATATGTTAAAGTTGGGTTGCCTATTTTTTTCTTGGCAAGGCATAGGGTTGCCAGGCTTTAAAATGTCGGTCAATACCACAAATTTGCACTATGTGTTTAAAAAAAAAATGTGTTTAATGAAAAAATTATATACCAATCGAAAGTTTAAAGCCTCAACAATGTGTTTACGGAGCGTTGCCTATTTTTTTCTGGCAAGGCATAGGGTTGCCAGGCTTTAAAAAGTCAGTCAATACCACAAATTTGCACTCATCTGTTCAATAAATAAATTTTGTGTTAAAATAAAGATAATTTCATTGCGAACACGGTGATACAGGGTTGCCTGTGAAAAACCTGTCTTAAGCCAGAGTTGCCAAACTTTAAGAAATGAAATATTGGTACAAATGAAAATGTGCGACGGAGAGATCCGAGTGAACTATTTGGTTAGGATGTATACTTATCTTGAAAATTTTATTTGTTATATCATCAGGAGACTAAAAACAAACAAGTCAATAATTTTTCAAAACATAAAAGAAATGCATTTCGTAAGGATTTTGGATTATGTTTTATTATAATATCTTTTTATATTTCTAAAAATGAAAGATTTTCAATTACATAACATTTTATTCTGTGGATCGCAAAATAATATCGCACTTATAAATACTTATAAATAAATAAATTGTCTTAAGCCAGGGTTGCCGAGCTTTAAGAAATGAAATATTGGTACATATGAAAATGTGCGACAGAGAGATCCGAGTGAACTATTTGGTTAGGATGTATACTTATCTTGAAAATTTTATTTGTTACTAGCTGGCCTGGTTGCGACTTTGTTCGTCCATTCTTGATGCCTTTACGTACGAAGTCCCATTCATCTCCATCTCTCTTCCAATCACCAAGGTTTTTTAAGATCCATGTATCAACTTTTGTAATCATAGCTCCCATAGGTACAGAGATATAGCATTTTATGAATTTTTTATATGAAGTGCAACTCCCCCTTCTCACCCCCCGCCCAAATTTTTTTAAAGTAAATGGTATATAGAATATTCATGTCTGTACCAAGTTTTATAACGATATCTGCGTATGTGAAGAAATATAGCATTTTGTATATTTTTTGAAAAGTGGATGCAATTCTCTTACACCCAATATCCCCCAAGTTTTGCGTGGTGAATGGTAGATATGTACATTAGCCTGGTTTTAGTGCGCGTTTTTTCGATATTGATAGCTTGCACGGGCCAATTTTGTTAGGTTACTCAAAAAACTGATTATACCAAAGTTTGGTTCCTATCGGATGGGGGTAACACCTGCCCCATCGGGCCCAAAGAGGGGCACCTTTGCGAAAATTTCACGAAAATAATTAATAGCTCCATCGGGGTGACCCCTAGAGGGGTGAAATGTATGACCAGGTTACATTATTTTTTTCTTTCCAACATTTTTTCCAAGCACACCTACCCCCTATTTATCACCCTCCGGGGGTCCCCCCTACAAAATCCACATTTTTGAAAATTCGCTGTAACTGTTCCAGAATGACCCCAAGATAGATAAGATGTATGACCTGGTCCTATTATTTTTTTATTCCCAACATTTTAATGTGACTAACCTACGCCCTATCTGTCCCCCTACAAAAAAACTCAAAAAATTAAAAAAATTTCTAAAAATAGTTCAAAGCTCCCACGGAGTGACCTCTAGAGTGGTGAAATGCATTTGTCCCGGGATGCCCACAATATAGGCTTAATATCCAATTAGGTCCTATTATTTTTTGTTCCCTTATATTTTTTGTTGACACACCTACCCCCTAAAATCCACCTCTTTGGGCGCCACCCCTACAAAAACGCAAAAAAAAATTAGGAAAAATATCGAAAAATAATTCTTAGCTCCCCCGGAGTATTTCATAGAAGAGTAAAACGTAAAACCAGGTCCAATTATTTTTTCCGACATTCCCCCCAAGCCAATCTACCTCCTATGTGTCACCCTTCTGGAGGTCCCCCTACTAAGTCCAAATTTTTGAAAATTCGCTGTAACTATCCCTGGTGACCCCTATATGGGACAAATGTATCACAAGATCCTATTATTTTTTTATCCCCAATATTTTCTCCTCACACACCTGCCTCCTATCTGCCACCCTTTTGGGGCTACCCCTATAAAAACTCTTCAATATAGGAGTTCACTTATCAAGTGACACAGTTTAATTGTTACATATCATGCTCTGGCGCGGTTAAAAACATTCGTTTCATTTCACTTACTTATGTTCATTTATTTCATAAGCCATCGAAAAATAATACGTAAATCAATTAAATTAAAAAAAAAAATTTTGAGTTAGATAAGCCTCTTTTGGTTGCTTGTTGGCAATAGTTTCTTATAACTTGTGATGACTAATTGCAAGTCTTAAAAATCACCTTGATTCCACCAGAGGCCTTCATTGTAGTCTTGAGCCATCTGTTAAATGAGAAGAGTTTTTCTTACTTTGCAGTGATCGAATTATTTAATTAATTAATATTTTAACTAAAAAACAATCAAATACTGCGATTACGGGGCAAGTTCAAAACGCGGTGCAAAATTTAATACTGAAAAAAGTTCAACGCGGTAAAAGAAAGACAATGCGAAGTCATAAACGATTAATGCAGCAAGAGAGCCTGCAATTTATTTTGCAGTCTTATATACAAAAATAGAAGAGCTTAAGTTACAATTAGTTTGCTCTGTTTCATATAGTTTTAGTACATCATAAGTTACCTAGTTTGAGGCCTTATTATAAAAATTATTAGTTTAATTACTGAAGGGATAGTTATAGTTAAAAATTATCAATTATTTTGAGGCAAAATTAATTATAGAAAAATTGCAACTTTAGGAGTTTAAATACATTAATAAAAAAATAAAATAAATGTTATACGTTGACCCAACACCATCTTTACGCCACTTTCAGCCATATCGTTGACAAAGAGCACTTAATTCCATTTAATGAAGCACTCTATCAGTTTTTTTACGATGCTGTGACTAATTACGGTAGAGTGAGCTGAAGGAAAAGGTCTACCGAACTTAGGCAAAAGAAAATGTTAAAGATGATAAAGAAGGACCTTCTCCTTCAGCTGACTCTACCGTAATCATTCTCAGCAGCGTAAAAAAGCTGATAGAGGGCTTCATAAAATGGAATTAAGTGCCCTTTGTCAACGACATGGCTGAAAGTGGCGTAAAGATGGCTCAAGACTACAATGAAGGCCTCTGGTGGAATCAAGGTGATTTTTAAGACTTGCTATTAGTCATCACAAGTTATAAGAAACTATTGTCAACAAGCAATTTACGTATTATTTTTCGATGGCTTATGAAATAAATGAACATAAGTAAGTGAAATGAAACGAATGTTTTTAACCGCGCCAGAGCATGATATGTAACAATTAAACTGTGTCACTTTATAAGTGAACTCCTATATTGAAGTGTTTTTATAGGGGTAGCCCCAAAAGGGTGGCAGATAGTAGGCAGGTGTGTGAGGGGAAAATATTGGGGATAAAAAAATAATAGGATCTTGTGATACATTTGTCCCATATAGGGGTCACCAGGGATAGTTACAGCGAATTTTCAAAAATTTGGGCTTAGTAGGGGGACCTCCAGAAGGGTGACAGATAGGAGGTAGATTGGCTTGGGGGGAATGTCGGAAAAAATAATTGGACCTGGTTTTACGTTTTACTCTTCTATGAAATACTCCGGGGGAGCTAAGAATTATTTTTCGATATTTTTCCTAATTTTTTTTTGCGTTTTTGTAGGGGTGGCACCCAAAGAGGTGGACTTTAGGGGGTAGGTGTGTCAACGAAAAATATAAAGGAACAAAAGATAATAGGACCTAATTGGATATTAAGCCTATATTGCGGGCATCCCGGGACAAATGCAGCAAATTTTCAAAAAAGTGGTTTTTGAAGGGGGGCCCTTAAAAGGGTGGCAGATAGGGTGCAAGTGTCAAGAAAAAATGTTGGAGAGGAAAAAATAAAAGAACCTGGTCATACATTTCACCACTCAAGAGGTCACTCCGTGGGAGCTTTGAACTATTTTTAGAAATTTTTTTAATTTTTTGAGTTTTTTGTAGGGGGGGCCCCCAAAAGGGGGACAGATAGGGGGTAGATCTGTCACATTAAAATGTTGGGAATAAAAAAACTAGTAAGGGTGTAAAATTTGGCCTGGCCAAACATTAAATACCCTACACTGCAGTATTTTTAAAAATTTGCTCATATGGGAGGTGCTACGCCCCCTTGTCCGAGTTCACCCAGTTTTTGTTCAGAGCTTGTATTTATAGATTTTAGTGTCTGAGTGAAAAACGTTTTCAGCTTTTGCTTATATAGGAGGTGCCACGCCCTCTTGTCCGAGTTCCTCTAGTTTTAGCTTAGAGCGTGCATTTATAGTCTGTAGTATTTGAGTGAAATTTGGTTGGATTATCTCAAAAAGCTCTTTCAGTATAGCATTTTGAAGCTTTTGCTCATATGGGAGGTGCCACGCCCCCTTGTCCGATTTCACCCAATTTTTGTTGAGAGCTTTCATTTATGATTCTTAGTGTCTAAGTCAAATTTGGTTCTAATATCTCATAAAACGCTTTCAGTATAGCGTTTTGAAGCTTATGCTTATATGGGTGGTGCCACGCCGTCTTGTCCGAATTTGCTCAGTTTTTCCTCAAAGTTTGCTCTTACAATTCTTAGTATTTATTCGTATTTTGGTTGCATTGTCGTGAAAAATACTCCTAAAATTGCATTTTGAATATATTTTTTGTATGGGCGGTAGGCGTGTCCGTTGACCGATTTTGCTCATTTTCAATCCCCCGAGCTAACTTTAATGACGAAGGCAGTGTACCAAATTTCATTGAAATATCTTGCTCAGTTTTCCCAAAAAGTGTATTTCAACACACAGCCAGCCACCCAGCCAGCCAGCCAGCCAGACAGACGGACATGGCTATATCGACTCAGGAGGTGAAGCTGATCAAGAATATATATACTTTTCTATATCTGCCACGCCTCCTTCTCTGCGTTACAAACGGAAGGACAAAGTGAATATACCCTGGGTGTGGGGTATAATAATAGGACCTGGTCATACATCTTATCTATCTTGGGGTCATTCTGGAACAGTTACAGCGAATTTTCAAAAATGTGGATTTTGTAGGGGGGACCCTCGGAGGGTGATAAATAGGGGGTAGGTGCACTTGAAAAAAATGTTGGGGAGAAAAAAATAATGTAACCTGGTCATACATTTTACCCCTCTAGGGGTCACCCCGGGAGAGCTATGAATTATTTTCGTGAAATTTTCGCAAAGGTGCCCCTCTTTGGGCCCGATGGGGCAGGTGTTACCCCTCTCCGATTGGGACCAAATTTTTTTTTAAACAGTTTTTTGAGTAACCTAACAAAATTGGCCCGTGCAAGCTATCAATATCGCTGTATTTTTATACCCTACACCCAGGGTATATTCACTTTGTCCTTCCGTTTGTAACGCAGAGAAGGAGGCGTGGCAGATATAGAAAAGTATATATATTCTTAATCAGCGTCACCTCCTGAGTCGATATAGCCATGTCCGTCTGTCTGGCTGGCTGGCTGGGTGGCTGGCTGGCTGGCTGGCTGTGTGTTGAAATACACTTTTTGGGAAAACTGAGCAAGATAATTCAATGACATTTGGTACACTGCCTCCGTCGTCAAAGTTAGCTCGGGGGATTGAAAACGAGCAAAATCGGTCAACAGACACGCCTACCGCCCATACAAAAATTATATTCAAAATGCAATTTTAGGAGTATTTTTCACGACAATGCAACCACAATACACATAAGTACTACAAATTGTAAGCGCAAGCTCTGATAAAAAACTGAGCGAATTCGGACAAGAGGGCGTGGCACCTCCCATACAAGCAAACTGAAAGCGTTTTTTGAGATATTCGAACTAACTTCGACTCAGACACTAAAAATTATAAATGAAAGCTCTCAGCAAAAATTGGTTGAAATCGTACAAGGGGGCGTGGTACCTCCCATATAAGCAAAAGTTTCAAAATGCTATACTGAAAAAGTTTTTTGAGATAATCCAACTAAATTTCACTCTGACACTAAAAACTATAAATGCAAGCTCTGAACAAAAACTGGGTGTACTCGGACAAGAGGGCGTGGCACCTCTCATATAAGCAAAATTTTCAAAATACTGCAGTGTAGGGTATTTATTTTTTGGCCAGGCCAAAATTTACACCCTTACTAGTTTTTATTTTGTGTTGTTTTAAGCATTTTTTTTAATTATGGCTTTTTTATTGTTTCTTTTCTTTTCTGCATATTGCTTATTTTTAGAACCTTTTTTTTATTGTTCACTTCTTGTTTTTTCTTTTCTTTTTATTTTACTGTGCCTTCGTCTTTTTTTTTCACTTTATATTGTCGTCATTTGTGTTCAAAACAAAACCGAGCAGAATATCAAATGACATTTCGCACTCGATTGTTTCTTTTTGTTCTTTTTCAAGCCGTTCCGCCTAAAAGGAACGGTCCATTCAGTACGTCGAGTACGTCACGTCGACTGACTGCGACGCATTTGACGGATAAGCCTGGCCCAATGAATACTTTGAAAACGGATTAAAATATCAAAATTTCTTTTTACGGCTCCAGTAATTTTTTATCCACACTTTATTTAAAAAAATAAATGAGAAACGACAAAGAAAAAAAAAAACAATTGAAATTGAAAAAAAATTTATTTTACGATTGTCAAATCAAACGACGTACGTCGAAAGTTGGGAGTTGGGCAACTTTTGTACGTTGCGTTAACGTAGACGTACTGATTGGGTCGCACTTGATATAAACTCATATTTTTAACTAAGCTGTCAGTCGAAAAAAACGTCGTGACGTACTCGACGTACTGAATGGACCGTTCCCTTAACATACACATTTGAAAAAAAATCTTCGTTGGTTTACTTTCGTTCACTTTATGTTGTCTCTTTTGATGCGTTGCCCGTCATCATCCCGAAATATATATGCGTTGAATCGAAGTGTCGGCGACGCACTATGGTTTTTTTGGACTAAAAAGTGCACACAAAAATAATTCACTACAAGGACACTTTTTTTAAAAAAAAATCAAATGCAAAAGTAAAGGCTATACATTGAGCTATCTGAAAAGATGCCCGCTTTTTCTAGCATTTGATCCACAAATTAGGGACAGAGGTCGAAATCTCATAAATTTAAAAAAAAAAACGGTTTTTCTGTTTACAAATGTTAGTCGCACTAAGCGCAGGAGTGATGTATGAATAAATTTTTATGCATTTAATGAAATCAAGCAAGAAAAAATTAATTCATTATAAAAATGGGCGGTGCCACGCCCCAAAAACATATTCGTGATATCTCAGAAACTATTAGAAGCAGATATATAAGACTCGGTATGTTTGTAATGGGCACAGAGAGAAATAATATTTATAAGAAAAATGGGCGGTGCCACGCCCCAAAAATATAAAACACATCATATCTTCGAAACTATTTGCCCCATGTAGATGAAATTCGGTTTATATACAAAAGTCATCAAGACAAATAATGTCTGCTGAAAAAATATGTGGAGCCACGCCCACAGGCAGAGCTACATGAATGAACTTGTTTCCTGTAGAACAGAGTTTCAATTAATAAGGATATGTTCATTGTTGGGTGTGGTACCGCCTTTTTTTTCAGCAAATGTTATTTAGCTCACTACTCTTTATATATATACCGAAATTCATTGCTGTAGCTCAAATAGTCTCGGAGATATGATAAGTTTTATATTTGTAGGGCGTGGCACCGCCCACTTTTTTAGTGGATATTATTTCTCTCTGTGCCTGTTACAAATATACCGAATCTTATCTATCTGCGTCCAATAGTTTTGGAGACATGACGAATATGTCGAATTTGTTTATGGGGCGTGGCACCGCCCATTTTCACTTTGAGTTGATTTCATCGTAATTGATTTGATTGAATGCACATAAATTTATTCATATATCACTCTTGCGCTTAGTGCGACGAACATTTTGAAACAGAAAAACCTTTTTTTTTTTTAATTTTTGAGATTTCGACCTCTGTCCTTAATTTGTGGATCAAATGCTAGAAAAAGCGGGCATCTTTTCAGATAGCTCAATGTATAACCTTTTATTTTGCATTTTATTTTTTTTTAAAAAAAAGGGTCCTTGTAGTGAATTATTTTTGTGTGCACTTTTTAGTCCAAAAAAAAACCATAGTGCGACGCAACTGTGTGCGTTAAAAAAAATTGTTTTTTCGCAATGTTACAATTTTATATTTTTTTTTTTTTTTTCACTTATTTAAAACTGCTGTTTATGCGCACTTAAATCGCCATAATTTCCGTGATTTTAAGATTTTTTTTCCCGAACCCTTATATGCATATTTTAGGTTTACGTACTACATAGTTCACTTGCAGCGTTTTTTTTTTTTTTGTTTAATTGATTTTGCTGACACGATTTAATTTGCACCAATTTTTTATTTATTTTAACATACACGGCACTTTTTTTATATTTTAATGTTTTTATTATTATGTTTTCTCGCGCGTAACCAAATTTATTGAAATTTAATTTCTTGAATTTGAACCGTAAACTTTTCGTTTGCACGCGTCTTAGTGTGCGATCAGAGAGGCCGCTATTAGCAAAGTTATGCTCAAGGCAACGCTTGACCTTGAAAACAGTGTAGAACGATTTGTATGAAAAAATGGCAGCGCGATCATAGTGAAAGCGTGGCGATGCTACAACTGTAGAGTAAAGCCGCTTTGGAAGTGTTTTGTTGCGCTGCAAATGTTTTGTTTTGCATATTTCCAGTGGAATCTGAGCAGGAAAATGAAAGAATAGATAAAACAGAGGTCAATAGCAGAAAACATACATAAAAATTTAAAGAAAATCGTGAAGCGGCTTTGTGTTTTGATTTTTTTTAATTGCTTGTATTCCTTGCATCTCTCTCACTGTTTTTTCGCACTTGCTTCTTCTTTGCACTCATTGCAAAGGATCGCAGAATCGATCATTTTTTTTTTTTATTTTATTTGTTTTGCACTTGAAAATGAAATGAAAGCAAAACTACAAAAAAATAAGAAAAAAGCAACAACAGCAAAAATGGAAAATAAAAGAGACAAAGCAGCGATCAATATTTGCTCCAGCATTCTTCTGTTGTGATCCCTTACAAAGAATTTTGCATTGCAATACCAAAAAGAAACAAGAAAATGTTTACCGTTATAGCTTATAGTAGCGTGCAGCGGCGCTTGGAGAAAAAATATGATTGTGAGTTGCTGGTCTCTGCAACGCAAAATTCTTTGAATGAATGAATTCAACAGTAAATGATCGTCACTTTGCTTTCAATTTTCTTCATCTTTGGTTTACTTTTCTTTGTTTTCGTTATACTTTCTGAGCAAATTTCATTTTTACATAGAAATTTGAACCAAATTATTACAATTTATTTAAAACCTACAGTACGCATTTAATTGCAAAAAGTCACAAATGCAATTTTTTTTTATTTAGTTCAAATTTGTATGTAAAAATGTAATTTGCTCAGAAAGTATAAAGAAAACAAAGAAATGTTAGCAAAAGATGAAGAAAACTGAAAGCAAAGTGTCGATCATTTACTGTTGTTGTATTGATTCACTCAAAGAATTTTACGTTGCAGAGACCAGCAACTCGCAATCATATTTATTCTCCAAGCGCCGCTGCACGCTACTATAAGCTATAACGGTAAACATTTTCTTGTTTCTTTTTGGTATTGCAATGCAAAATTCTTTGTAAAGAATCACAGCTGAAGAAAGCTGAAGCAAATATTGATCGCTGCTTTGCCTCTTTTACTTATTTTCCTTATTTGGTGTTGTTGCATTCATTGCTTCTTGTTCTTTTTTTTTTTTGTTTTGCTTTCATTTTATTTTCAAAGGCAAAACAAATTGAGTAAGTTAAAAAAAAAAAACAAATGATTGGTTCTGTGATCCTTTGCAATGAGTGCAAAATAGAAACAAGTGCGAAAAAATGGCGAGAGAGAAGCAAAGAATACAAGCAATTTTATATATTCTCTCTCTTGTTGTTGTTCGACTAGAAACACAGAAAAAATTAAAAAACAAAACAAAACAAGCAGCAATGCGTGCAACAACAACAGAAATTGATCGCCGTCTTCCCTTTGCTTTCATTTTTTTTTTCTAGTACAAAACAAAATAAAGAAAACTAAAAACACAAATTCATCTCTGTGAAATGAGTGCAAAAGAGAAAGATATATTCCAAGCGTTGCTTTACGCTTTTCTTCAAGCGCTCACTGTGATCGCGTTACGCAACTTGATCTTCGCTACACTTTGCCTTGAGCATAACTTTGCTAATAGCGCGCAGTCTGATCGCAGCCTTAAGTGCACGTTCGTTCGCTGCGTATACCGAAATTCAACTGACTTGCTGTACGTTGACGATGCTTTTGCCTACGTGTCGCCGTACACATACTGAAAATTAACCCTCGAATCTGACGCTAATAATTTTTAAACCGCTGACATAAGTATAAACTTTAATATAACATATAATAATAATTGTTAAATTATTTTAATTTACATTGTTTATGTTTCAAATAAGGCTGATTTTTCTTACAAGGAAATTAAATATAAAAATTTCGTAAAGATTACGTGAGTCTTATAATTGTTAGGGTATAAAAATATTTTACAAACAACAAGACACAAAACATGATTCGAGGTTAAATTGAATAACCGTTTTAAACAAGTGTTATGAACGCATAGCGGCCGTTACAAAAAAAATCTGTTTTCTATTGGCGAATAAAATCGTATGATTAGTTCTGTTTAATGAACTTTTCGGTTATTTTTTAAATTCCGCGTTGCAATTCGTCGTTAGATGGCAGGCAGTTAAATTCAAATTGCATTTTATAATGACAACTCAATGTTGTGTGCTTTTTGAATTTCTGTTTACGAATGAAATTAAACGAAATTCAATTCTTGGCAGTTTTAATGCATATTTTGAAGGATCAAAAATTAAAATTACACAAGGGAACCAAAAATGTGGCCACTTTAATTCAGACTGTCAGTTTGAAATAGCATAATCCCAACACCAATGAACGTGCAATAATTAATCCATGTCTTTACATGTCCTCCACCCAAATATCTAATTTTTTTTTTTAAATGCTACTTAGCATGTTCATCCACTCAGCTCTTCAAATATGAGTTGGGTGGATTTGTATGTTCTATGGCACGACGCTGACTGATGACTGGCGAAAAAGAGCCACCACACTCGCAAGCAAGAGCAAAACTGACGAATGTCGACCTTTCACCATGCAAAACTTGGGAGGGATTGGAGCTATGAGCGTTGCACCTCCATACTAAAAACCAAGTGAATTCGAACAAGAGGGCATGACACCTCCTACACATGCAAAACTTTTAAAATGGTGTATGATATTTAATTTTTCCCTAGGCCCAAGGTAGCACCCTTACAAAGTAGTTTTATTATTGTTTATATTTTGACAGCATTGTTATGCTGCGTTTTGAAACGCGACCATTAATATTAATTAATCAAATCTATCAATTTAGAAAAAGGATGTACAACAAAGCCAGCAAATCCAGAAAATGGTCTGGTTCAGGTAGAAAATGAACTAAGGGCAATACTCTTTTGCAACGACAACTTTAAATTAGCCGGCAATCGCTTTACATATTGTAATGGCACTTCCTGGGATCGACAAATTGGAAGTTGTCGTGGTAAGTGCAATTCTAGATACACAACTATATTTAATTAATATTTGCTTCACCTTAATATATATGTTTAACTGTACATGCATACATTTTTAGAAAATAAAAATGCAATTGAATATGAATGCGACTTTGAGACCGAAGATCTATGTGGTTGGGCTTATGAAGCTCAAACTGCAATCGGCCGTCTGGAATGGAAAAGAGTTATGGCTGCTAATATGTTTACAACATTTGTGACAGGACCTCGACATGACCACACATATCTACATCAACCCAGCGGTGGGCATTACATGCTAATGGAAAGTTTGGGTAGCCATGGAGATGAAAAAATCTCGCTTATGTCACCAATATTCAATCGCGCATTGAGTTTGAAAACGGCATTTTGTTTTCGATTTTACTATTTTATGTATGGTGCAAGTGTCGGCATTTTGAAAGTGTTTGTAAGGCCCATAACGATAACGCTGGAACAAATGATGGACCAAGAGGAAACGTAAGCTTTTTATAGGATATAAAAAAAAAAATCTATCAATTATGGATGTTAGTTGTCGCAGTCTTGCGGTTAAATAAAAACAAAATCTTTAATAGCACTCTATTTTCTATATCTATTTATTAATTATAAAATATTCGAGTTTACAAATAAAAAGCTAATTTCCAAAATGTGAGATTACAAAGTGTGAGTTATGAAAAGATCGAAAGCACGAGTCTTATAAAAAATGAAAGCGCGAGTCTTATACAAAATCAAGGGCGTGCGCAAGGGGGGGCAGCTGCCCCCCCCTAGCTCTAGCTTTAGAGTTACAAATATATCATACTCATTCATTTTTACAGCAGTTTCTACAACTTTTCATATTAAAGCCAAATAAAACACGATTTTTTGGACAATAGTTTATACAAATACACTTTTTTTATCTCTACTATACTATTTATTTATTTAATTGCAAACAATTTGAAAGTAAAATCGGATAATATTTTAGAAAGTTATTAATGGTCCGGGAGCCGGCAATACCTAAAGTGCCGTCATCGCGGATTCTGAAATTTTTATTGCAAAATGGTAGTTTACACTAAGACAAATAAGAAAAGCTTAGTCAGCATGGCTATAGCCTGGCAGAAATATTTTTAAATGATTTTTGAATTATTGATTTTCGGAATGTTTTACCGTCATCGCGGATTTTGATCAATCTTAATATTAATCGATGATAAATTTCATAACCATTCAGAAAAAATCCGGCCGAACAAGAATTTTTTTTGCCGAAAATGACCGTCAGTCCTATTTTAATGGTGCTACAGTGGGTACAATTTCTCTGTTATCACGGAAATTTGTTTTTTTTTTAATTTTAAGTGTTTTAATGTCAAATTTAAAAATATCTTGGTATGCGAGCTTAGAAACTGCCGGAAGTACCCACTGTCGCACCATTAAAATAGGACTGACGGTCATTTTCGGCAAAAAAAAATTTGGTAGGCCAGATTTTTTCTGAATGGTTATGAAATTTATCATCGGTTACTATTAAGATTGATCAAATTCCGCGATGACGGTAAAACAATCCGAAAATTTAATAATTCAAAAATCATTTAAAAATATTTCTGCCAGGCTATAGCCATTAGGCATGCGCTTATTTTACGATTTTCTGATTTTCGTTCATACCGCCCCCTGAAATCCTTCTAATGGTCATAAATACAAATACTATGAAGTTTCACGGCGATCGGATAACGATAACCCGGCCCGCAAGAGAGGTCAAGGTCAAGTTGAGGTTTCAGGCAAAACATAATGAAAATTTTTTTTAAACTTAATTAAATTAGTCAAAGCATAACTTTATTTTATAGCAAATTTAAATACCTTTCCAACAAGCTATAATTGCTTAAAATCGGGTGATAAATATGAATTCTATGAATTTTTCTTTTATAAACATTAGCAAAATTGCCGCAAAATACTATTCTACTACATATGGTATTTTGCGGCAATTTTGTTAATGCCGTAAAAGAAAAATTCATAGAATTCGTATTTATTAACCGATTTTAAACAATTATAGCTTGTTGGAAAGGTATTTAAATTTGCTATAAGATAAAGTTATGCTTTGACTAATTTAATTAAGTTTAAAAAAAATTTTCATTATGTTTTGCCTGAAACCTCAACTTGACCTTGACCTCTCTTGCGGGCCGGGTTATCGTTATCCGATCGCCGTGAAACTTCATAGTATTTGTTTTTATGACCATTAGAAGGATTTCAGGGGGCGGCATGAACGAAAATCAGAAAATCGTAAAATAAGCGCATGTCTATTGTATACATTAGTTTCGACTTGATTGTGTCCTCCTTTTTTGATTTGATCGCCAATTTGAGTTAAAAGAATTGCAATGAAAAAATTTCTAGTGCGGACTATTTTTTCTGATAGTTTTTATGAAAATAATAAATAAAATGTTTAAAGGGCGTGACAACGCCTACTTTTTTAGTGAACATTATTTGTCATAATATCTTTAACATATTTGCTAAACATCATCAATCTGCATTAAAGATTTTTGGAGATATTGGTAATTTAATTTTTTGGTAGGCGTGGCACTGCCCATTTTTCTAGTGCGGATTATTTGTTCTGATGGTCTTTTCATATGTACCAAATAATATCTATCTTCGTCAAATATTTTCAGTAACATGATGAATTTTTTTTTTGAAGGCGTGGTGCCGCCCATTTGTCCGGTGAACATTATTTGTCCTGATGATTTTTACACATTTACCAAATCTCATTTATCTGCGTCAAAGAATTTCGGTGATATGATTAGTCAATTTTTTGGGAGGCGTGGCACCGCCCACTTTTTTAGTATATAGCTTAGCCGTTTTTTGTACTAGCATAATATAAAAACTTCTTTAAAATCGGTTACTTAGTTTCCGAGTTAATAAGGAACAAATACACAAACAAACAAAATCTAGTTTTTATAAAGTAGATTTTCGTTTATTCCTCATAACTTGAAAACTATAAAAGATAGCGCAAAATTTTTAACATTTTTGAAATTAGCAGGGTCAAGTTATTGAAAATTGATACCCATTTTGAAAAAAAATTCGGACCACGCCCCAACTTTGTATGGGAGGTAGGCGTGTCCGTCGGCGGATTTTGTTCAAATTTCAATAGCCTAGCTCTATTATTACTATATATGACCGCCGTTCCATACAAACCCTCCCATTGTGCAACGGTTCTAAAATTGATCAGCGAATTTTTGAGTTTTGTTCCATCGATGACGTAGATCTACTTTATCGCCACAAATTGGCTTAAAACCATCGGATGATCCGATTAACAGATTCGATTCAACGCAGACAAATGTTAGTGGCCTAGCGTTAATGGTGAACTCGACTTCGCTGAGTGCACATCGGAGACTTTCATCGTTGAAATTCATTGAGGGACAGAGACTATATAGCACTTTCTTAATCGACCTGATGAGCCTCTCCCATGCCCCGCCCATATGTGGTGAGCTTATTGGGTTAAATTTCCATTTTATATGATTGCTGAGGATCTTTGCTGCGGCTTTGAAATTTGTCTGAGTAAATTTCGCGGGGCAAGCCTCGCCGCGAAATAAAGTTTTGTATTACCATGATGCAAGAACTTGCGTCTGAACTGTGAGCAAGCTCTATATGAATTGCGCGAACTGTAAGGCATGTAAAAATTACGTCCCACCTTTTCTCGTGACGTCGCCCGACTGATACAAAAAGAGGGCCAAAGTAATCGATGCCTGTATATGTAAAAGGTCTCTCAAACGCTGCAAGTCGTGCTGCTGGCAGTGGTGCCATCTGTGGCACGTGAGGTGCTGCACTGCTGTTTTTACAAATTTGGCATGATTGACGCACGCTTCGATACAGGACTCAAAGGCGAGGAATATAGAATTGGCTTCTTATACGATTGAAAACAGTCTCGTGCATCTGATGATGTAGGCGCTCATAGAACCAACGCACTATCAAAAATGGGATGCGATGATTTTAAGGTAATATAATTACGTCGCCATGATTGTTAAGGTGTTCAGCTCTGCCTTTGCTTCTTAAAATGTTGTTATCATCTAATTAGATGTTAAGAGAAATTAGTTTACTTGTTTTCTCAATAAGCTTACGGCTGCGTGAAGTTAGCGCCCAAAAGTCGGGAAAATTAAAAAAGACTATTTTAAAGGTTTGTCCAAGGAATGTCCACGTTTATCCACCCATTTTTTTCGTTTGTCCACCCTTAGTTCAAAAATTATTCAAAAAATAAGTTTTGGCGCTAACTTCACGCTAGAGCCCAAAATTTCAAAATTTTTAAAAAAACCTATTCCAATTAGGGCTGATCGAACCTGTTCGAGTTTTCGCCACACACAACGAACAAGATCGATCAGCTCAGCTCAACTCAGTTCGTAAGTTCGTGAGTTTTGAGCTGATTGTTTGATCGATCAGCGAATTCGTTGTGAGCTGATCGTTTGTTTGTTGAGCTCGTTAATTATGAGTTTTCTCGTTTGTTTGGTTACGTTCAGCGTGTTCGATGTGCGTTGAATATGATTGCAAGTTGCAATCAGCGTTGCAAAAAATGTGTAAGAATTGGGATAAGGCTCTTCGCTGTACACAGCAGAAGCAACTTTCATTATTGCCACATGTTTTTTTTTTTTTTGTAAAATTTGCTTAAACCATACATTTAAAAAAAAAAAAAATTAAATTTTAGCCTTTAACCGCTTAGATAAACTTTAAAAAAATCCAACATATTTTTTTAGGGTTGCCACCTGTTTCTTTTAATAAAATCAAAATTTTCTATCAACAAATTGCTTAAATCATCATTTTCTCTCTATAAATTGACATCTTGGGTTCAAAAACGACGAAACAAAAATTTAGGGTTTCCATATCAGGGTTGCCAGACGTTTTTTTGGAAAATTGCATTTCATTGTCAACATTCTTTATTGAAAGTTATAGAATCGACCCAAAAACCCATAGTAAATTTTTTGGGGTTGCCACCTGTTTTTTTAATAAAATCAAAATTTTCTTGGAATGAATTGCAAAAATCATCATTTGCTCTCTATAAATTGACATCTTGGGTCCAAAAATAACGAAAGAAAAACTTAAGGTTACCATATTAAGGTTGCCTGACTTTTTTTCGCAAAATAGAATTTGGTTGTTAAATTTTTTTTATTGTTTTTGGACCCAAGATGTCAATTTATAGAAAAAACAATTATGAGTTTAGCAATTTATTGAAAAAAAATTTTGATTTTAATAAAAAAACGAGGTGGCAACCCCAAAAAAATTGGCTTTAGGAAATAACGCCCTAGGAAATTAATGTGGGTTCTTGGGCCGATTCTATAGTTTTCAATAAAGAAAGTTGAAAAAGAAATTCAATTTCCAAAAAAAACGTCTGGCAACCCTGATATGGCAACCCTAAATTTTTGTTTCGTAGTTTTTGGACCCAATATGTCAATTTATAGAGAGAAAATGATGATTTTAGCAATTTATTGAAAGAAAATTTTGATGTTATTAAAAAAACCAGGTGGCAGCCCCAAAAAATTTACTATGGGTTTTTGGGTCGATTCTATAACTATCAATAAAGAAAGTTGAAAAAGGAATGCAATTTTCAAAAAAAACGTCTTTCAACCCTGATATGGCAACCCCAAATTGTTTCGTCGGTTTTGGACCCAAGATGTCAATTTATAGAGAGAAAATGATGATTTTAGCATTTTATTGATAGAAAATTTTGATTTAATTACAAAAAACAGGTGGCAACCCTAAAAAAATTAACTTTTTCATTCAAAATCATTTTTCAAAACGTCTAAGTTTTATTTTCAATTTTATTAAGTTCACAATTTCAAATTAAGAGCAAAAAAACAACTATGCAAAATATTTGTTTAATATTCGTGTATAATATTAAACCTTAAGTATTATTTCTACGCAATTCTTACAACGCTGATTGCAATCATATACATCGCTAACGAACACGCTGAACGTAACCAAACAAACGAGAAAACTCATAACTTACTAGCTCAACAAACAAACGATCAGCTCACAACGAATTCGATGATCGATCAAACGATCAGCTCAAAACTCACGAACTTACGAACTGAGTTGAGCTGAGCTAAACGAACTCAGTTCGGTACTGAAATTGTGTGAAAAGCTCATGAGTTTTGAGTTTGATCGATCTAGTTCAGCTCGTTGCACAGCCCTTATTCCAATGGATTGTCCAAGGAATGTCCGTGTTTGTCCACACTTTATTTTTGTTTGTCCACCCTTGGTTCAAAAGATATTAAAAAAATTAGTTTGTGAGGAACTGTGAACTTGGCGCCGAAAATTCAGAAAAAATTTAAAATTTTTATCTTGTTCGTTTGTCCATCGTATGCTTATGTTTATCCACCCTTTATTTTTGTTTGTTCATGATTAGTTTAAAAGTTTTTTCCAAACAAAAATGTTGAATTTTCAAAACATTTTCAAAAAAAAGGTTTTTTTTTCGAAGATCGTGCTGCATACGAATGCCTAGAGAGTGTTCATTAGGCATGCGCTTATTTTACGATTTTCTGATTTTCGTTCATGCCGCCCCCTGAAATCCTTCTAATGGTCATAAAAACAAATACTATGAAGTTTCACGGCGATCGGATAACGATAACCCGGCCCGCAAGAGAGGTCAAGGTCAAGTTGAGGGTTCAGGCAAAATATAATGAAAATTTTTTTTAAACTTAATTAAATTAGTCAAAGCATAACTTTATCTTATAGCAAATTGAAATACCTTTCCAACAAGCTATACCATATGTAGTAGAATAGCATTTTGCGGCAATTTTGCTAATGTCGATAAAAGAAAAATTCATAGAATTCGTATTTATTACCCGATTTTAAACAATTATAGCTTGTTGGAAAGGTATTTTAATTTGCTATAAGATAAAGTTATGCTTTGACTAATTTAATTAAGTTTAAAAAAAATTTTCATTATTTTTTGCCTGAAACCTCAACTTGACCTTGACCTCTCTTGCGGGACGGGTTATCGTTATCCGATCGCCGTGAAACTTCATAGTATTTGTTTTTATGACCATTAGAAGGATTTCAGGGGGCGGCATGAACGAAAATCAGAAAATCGTAAAATAAGCGCATGCCTAATGTAAGACATTTTCGGAAAAATAGTGCTTTAAAAACGAAAAAATTGTTAAAAATTTTCAAAAATTCACCACATCTCCAAAACCATGACTCGGATTTAAAACTTTTGCATAACGGTCTTATAGCCAGTTAAAATACCTTTCAATATTATTAAAATCCATTAAGGGATTCTGAACTTTTACCGGTTTCATAAAGGCTATATCCCGATCTTCCGATGGCTATGTCTCCGAAAGTAGATTTGACCAGAACTTGTTGTTGTTGTAATTAATTTTAAGAGCCCTATTTGGGCAAAAAAAATATTAAAAAAAACAACAACAGTTTTTAAAGTAAAATTGTTGCCTAAGATTTGGCAGTTGTTAAATTTTTATTTGTGTGAGTGATAATGATAAAGGGGAAAAAAAATTAAAATTATTTTGGTTTAATATTTGTTCTAATAGTTACAAAAGAAAGAAAAGTTTGTGTAAAAACATGTAGCAACAATTTCTGCACAATATTATATGGCGGCGCGCAAGAAGAACTTATTTTGCATGTCAAAATAAAAAAATGGAACCCGGCATCTTGCCTTCCCAGTTGGGCCAGTCTACAAGAAATCATCAATGACGGGTGCACGACCATATGAAATCATTGATGACGAATGCATATTTTTGTATGGCAGTCGTTAACGAAATTTCCATACAAGTGTCCCATATTTCATCAACGACTAAAAGAGCGACAGTTTCCTTTACGATGTCATTGATGACATTCAGGGCGACAATTTTTACATATTTTCGTTGATGACATTAAGAGCGACAGTTTCCCTTACGTTGTCGTTGATGACATTAAGGGCGACAAATTTTACATACTTTCATCAACGAAAACATCAGTGACTTTGTCCAAATATTTTATTAATGACAATTTTGTGTAAAATTGTGGAAGTATTCAATGTCATCGAATCAAATCCATTTGAAGATGCTAACCAAAATCGTAATTTCCTCATGGTGAATAAATATTATATGGAAACGATGAAAGAGGGTTAACAATGAGAATTACCACTAGCGAAGATTGATTGCTTTGTTTCCCTAAGACCTCGATAGATCCTCTTCGTCATTTTAATATACTACCTCCAGAGTCCAAATGTATTTATGCGTTTATTCACGAAATTAGGATTTACCTTCAAACTGATTTGATTCGATGACAGCTTGATGCTTCCAAAATCCAAATATTGAAAAAAGGCGCCGATAAATCGACAATTAAAACGCCAACGAGAATAAGCGTTTTAGCAACATATAATTTATAATAAAAATTAAAAAAATGTATGCTTCTAATGATGAATTTTAAAATTTGTTTAAGAAATTAAAATCTCCGCACTCTGAAGTATTTTTGAATTCATTGCCGACATCTTACAAGACTTTGTCATCTATCATGTCCCCAAAGTTCTGAATGTAGTCATTGTAGATGACATAGTCGTTAACGAAAATGTCTTCGACGACCATTAGCCCAGCTGGGTTGCTATCTGTAAAAAGTCTAGAATCAAAACAAAGAATTTTGACATTGTCGTAGTTTAAGAAGATGCAGCATTTGTAATCGCTGCAACCAGGGTAATTCAACCATGTTGTTTTGCACAATTTGACAAGTTCACCACTCAAGCTTTTGTGTGGTGAATTTATGAGCTTTTTCTAAAAGATTTCTGCGCCAGAATACCGAATGTCTTCGGGAGTCTTAAATCTTAGAAAGTAATTCTTACATGTATTCCGAAAGACTTACTGCTGTCTTAGCCAGAATAGCTCTATTAGTCGTACGAAAACAACTTTCAGACCTTTTCTATAGAAAATTTTTAGGGCTACAAAATTGTCTAGGACTATTTTTCTAAAAAAGTAACCGTTAATGTGATATTTGCAAAAAACTGATCCTTCCGACTTTTGACCTATGAACTTTTTACAGTTTAGTTTTCATGCATAAGTAAAGATCATTCTGGTGAAAAAATTTTACTTGGATTTATTTTGCAGAAAAATCCGAATTTTTCTGGGCTAATTCCTATTTGAACGATATTTTTTTAATAAAGAATATGAGTAATTTTTTCGGTGTTTTTTTGTTAAGGAAAATGTGGCGACACCCTTATGATTTTGTAATGTGCATGTACCTTAAAAGAAACGATATGGCAACTTCATTTTATTTTGACATCGCCGTCTATTTTTACTTTTCTTCTTAATCTTGTTCGGCGAATGGTAAAGGTAAACTGGTGGTTAAGATTTTATTAATAATTAATGTTTAAAAATTTAAATATTCATTAGAGTTTTAAGTTATTTTAAAAGTGAATTAAAGTTTAATTTGAATATTTGAAACATCCGCTTTTCATTTCTTGATTCGCTAAAGTGGTGACCCCGACGTGATCGTCGTTTGAAAAATCAGAAAAATTTTTTTACACGCCATTTTGTTTGCAATCTGACCTGCCACCACCTGCCGCATTTTACCATTCGCTGTCGCGCTTAAGTAAAAAGTATAAAAAAAGCATTGATTTTGCCAACATAAATTTCTATTACGCCCACGCTTGGTTCGCACTCCAGAACTTGTAGCTCGAGTGCCACTGGAAACTTTATCGACGGTGCGCCAAAGCAAGTCGCAGTAAGAGACAGCGTGGAAAATCATACATAGAAGATTTTCCGAGCCAAACGTAAGCTGTATACAGGCGCAACGCGGAAAATTATACATAGCAAATCGACTGTGCCTATAGCAGGTCGCTGCGGGGGACAGCGTGGGATATACGAACAATTTATAAATATATTTCACCTGCCACGTCATAATTTTTTTCGTTTTCTACACCGCATCAAGAAGACTTCGAGCAAAAGGCAACGTCAACAAAAGCGCTCATTTCTTTTGCTTAAAGAAGATATTGAAAATTGTTACGCCCTAACCTCAACTTCACCAGCAGGAAAAAATGTTTACAACAACAATAAGACTTCAACCAGGCAAGCAGCAGATCAATGTTAACATCATCGATTTATCACAGCTTATTTAAGTGTCCGCACTGCGAAGGAAACAGGCCAGGTTTACTATTACAAGAAATTTTTTGTAATCATATTACGTATATAGTATATATTAGTAGCATTTGTATAATATTATATAAGTATACCGTATGTAGTACCAATCAAAAAAAATTTTGATAAATAGTTTACATTTTACACAAAAAATAAAAAAAATAATTTTTGCCCCAATCTTAATAGAAAAAATAAGCTTTTGTTGTAAGCCAGCTACTCGAAACTAAAAATATTAATCAGTAGGTAAATTAATTTTCTTTTGTTGATTTCCAAATCGTAATTTAATAAAGTAAAGATGTCAGATACTGAAAACTAAGCTAATGGCCTCCAATCAAATGGAAAAGGGTCTTCTAAGACACTTACAAAGGCTACAGCGTCCAGTGCCAATGAAGACGCGCCAATTAATACCGCACCACCCTCAAGTGTCGAGTCAGTACCTATAAGCCTATAAATTTTTGGCCATCGTGTCCTGATCTCTGGTTTACAGCTATGGAGGGTCAGTTCGCATTAGCAAAAAATATGTCGGACGACCGCAAATTTTACACTTGCATCTCGATGATGAATATTGCTACAGTGCAACAAGTACGTGTCATTATCGTCTCTCCCCCTCAAAGGCAGAAATTCGAGGCGCTTGAAGCAGCAATATTGTCACGTATGATGAATTCCGAAAATACACGTTTGCAGAAGCTGCTCGGAGGATTAGACCTTGGAGACAAAAAGCCTAGTCAACTACTACGAGACATGAAACAATTGGCCGGTAGTGAGTATTCGTTGTCCGTTCTTAAAAAACTATGGATGCAACGCCTTCCCGACATGGTAAAAGCTATTTTGGTAGGCAGCACGGAAGAATGAGAGCCTTTGGCTCTCACTGCTGATAAAATTATGGAAGCTTCAAGCAACTTCCAAGTAGGTAGTCTAGCTAAAACAAATCCAACTTCGACAGGTGCCAGTAAAAGTTCTAGCCTTACTCATGTCCCAGTTTTAGCTACTTTAGAAGCGCAAATCAGCAAATTATCAGCTCAGCTAAGTAAGCTGAAGGCAACAGATCGGAGGACAACCAAATGGGAACAATCATCAGCTGCTGCAGTTTGCTGGTACCATAAACGATTTGGTGCAAAAGTGACACGTTGCAAAACCTCTTGTGCATACAAAAGCAATAATACGCACTCGGAAAACTAGAAGGTGGGTCTAACGTGGCGACCATAGGCTCCAACCACACAATAAGTAGTCGCCTCTTTATTTACGATAAAACTAGCAACAGACGTTACCTTGTGGATACAGGAGCCGACGTATCTGTCCTGCCCGTTCCAAAAAACGGCAAATTACAGCTAGCTGACAACAGTTTTTCCCTTTTCGCTGCTAACGCAACACCCGTACGCATATATGGAAAAAGCCATATTAAACTCGACTTAGGGTTAAGGCGTTTATTCAACTGGCCATTTATCCTCGCCGATGTGGATCGGCCTATTATAGGTGCCGATTTTTTGAAAGCATACGGGTTGTTAGTTGATTTAAGAAAGAGATGTTTAATAGATCCATTAACCACACTGCAGTCACAGGGGCGCTTGTTAGCAGATCAAACTACCATCTCTCTGGTATCTGATCAAGTATGCCCTAAAGTAAGAGCGATAGTTAAAAATTCTGAGGTAACACACCGTATTTTGACAAAAGGGTAGCCAGTTTTCGCAAAGCCTCGAAGACTTCCTCCAGAAAAGCTGGCCATAGCAAAGAAAGAATTTCAGCTCCTCGTCGAACAAGGCGTCTGCAGACCTTCAAAAAGCTGTTGGGCATCATTTTTACATATGGTTTTAAAAAAGAACGGGGAATGGAGATCCTGCGGAGACTACCGCTCTCTCAATAATGTAACGTTACCCGATAGGTATCCACTTCCGCACATTCAGGATTTTGCCCATGAACTGGAAGGATGCACGGTATTTTCGTCACTGGATCTAGTAAGGGCCTACTACCAAATTCCTATGGAACCTGAAGACATTCCAAAAACTGCTATTTGCACTGCTTTTGGATTATTTGAATTTGTGACCATGACATTTGCGTTGAGGAACGCGGCGCAAACGTTTCAACGCCATATCAACTCAGTCATGCGTGAATTTGATTTTGTGTATCCTTGCATCGACGATCTGCTAATCGCATCCAAGGATATGGAAACACATTTGACACTTTTAGAATCGGTGCTTAAATGATTGCAAGACGTTGGATTGGTGGTAAATATTTCGAAAAGCACATTCGCACAATCAGCAGTGGATTTTCTTGGCCATAAAGTAGACGTATCTGGTATAAGACCATTACCTATCAAGATCGAAGCAATCCAAAACTACAGCATTCCAGAGACGGTCAACGATCTGCGCAGATTCTTAGGAATGTTTAATTTTTATAGGCGTTTTATACCAAATACCGCTGCCGCCCAACACTTGTTGAATAACTTTTTGAAAGGTCGCGAAAAGAAAAACGATGAAGGTAAAATTAATTTGTCACCGGAGACACTACCAGCTTTTGATAATTGCAAACAAATTTTAGGCGAGTCAGTAACTCTATCGTTTCCAAATTCGAATGCCGAGTTATCATAGGCAGTGGATGCATCGGATACAGCAATTGGAGCTGTATTGTAGCAAAAAGTTTCAGGGGCATGGCGACCATTAGGTTTTTTTTTCAACAAAGCTTACAGAGGCTCAATCCAAATACAGCGCTTACGACCGCGAGCTTTTGGCAGCTTACACCGCCATCCGCCATTTTCGTCACATGACGTTTATTTTATACACAGATCATAAGCCGCTGATCTATGCCATCCAACAAAAACCTGAAAAAGCAACGCCAAGGCAGTTGCGACACTTGGACCTAATAGCGCAATACACTACGGACATCCGACATCTTCCAGGAGAAGATAATATGGTAGCAGATGCACTTTCCAGAGTCAACGAATTATCTACACCAGAAGTCTTAGATTATGAAACAATAGCCGAAGAGCAAGGTTGCGATGAAGAACTCAAACATCTGCGGAGCACAAATAATTCTTTGGAGTTTAAGCAGCTTCCAATCATCGGTTTGGAAAAGCTAATTTATTGCGATGTTTCTAGCAAATCTGCTCGTCCATACTTGCCGCAACGATTTCAAAAAATGGCTTTTGAGAAATTTACAACCTATAACATCCCTCAGACCAACGGCATGATAGAGCGCTGGCACCGATCTTTAAAAGCCGCAATAATGTGTCATCAGAATAAGCAGTGCACGCAAACCTTGCCTTGGATTTTATTGGGACTACGTACAGCGTTAAGAGAAGACTTAGAAACATCAGCAGCGGAACTGGTATTTGAACAAAATATACGCATTCCAAGTGAATTTTTCCAGCCAGGTAACAAGGTACATCAAACCGATTTCGTTAATCAGCTTAAAGAACGTTTTAACGAAGTGCGCCCAGTCGCAGCATCAAACCACTCTGCTGAAAAGCCGTTTGTCTTTAAAAATTTAAATTCATGCAATTTTGTATTTCTAAGAAAAGACTCCGTTCGCTTGTCACTTCAGCAACCCTTTTTAGGGTCATATAAGGCTCAGCAGCGAAACAGTAAGGTTTTTACAATACTCATCAATGAAAAACTAGTGAAAGTTAGCATAGATAGACTCAAGCCGGCTTTTACTGAAGAGCAAATAATCAACACAAGTAGACAATGCATTGAAGGCAAGCCAACAACTAAGCAGGTTGTATCTTTTGCTGCGCCCGAAAAATATGACACCGCATCTAAGTCCAGATCTGGGCGAACACTTTGGAAACCAGAACGATATCGTGACTCAGCCGGGCTGACCCACTGAGGAGGGGGTAATGTGGCGACACCCTTTTGATTTTGTAATGTGCATGTACCTTAAAAGAAACGATATGGCAACTTCATTTTATTTTGTCATCGCCGTCTATTTTTACTTTTCTTCTTTCTCTTGTTCGGCGAATGGTAAAGGTAGCTGGTGGTTAGGATTTTATTAATAATTAATGTTTAAAAATTTAAATAATCATTAGTGTTTTAAGTTATTTTAAAAGTGAATTAAAGTTTAATTTGAATATTTGAAACATCCGCTTTTTATTTCTTAATTCACTTTTCATACTATATAAAACATACATGATATTTATATAATATGTATGTGTATGTATGTTGTAATGTTTGAAGATGATGAGGCCTATAGGAAAGATTTACTAGGCAGAAAAAGCCGCCGCAAAGTAAATCTTAAGGGCATAAGTTTGAATTAAAACGCCAATTAATTTCGGCTGTTCAAACAGGATTGTCTTTATTTAGTTTAAACATTTTCTTTTATATTATTTGCTTAACACTAAAAACAAATACAACTATCATAATACCTTAAAAATAGTAACAAATAATATTACAACTAAAAACAAATACAATTTTCCTAAATCCTAAATCTATGCAAAAAAAAATGTATTCATTGCTTTCATCTCTCTTTCTCTTATTCTAAGCCTAGCTTGTGGAACTCAAGATCAACATGATCCACAATCAGTTCTATGTTAACACATTGCCATTATTCCAACGCATGCGCTGTGACACTTGTTTTTGTTATTGCATTTAACTAATCAAATTTGTGCATTGCGCGACCTTGCAAGTGTCGTTGAACTTTCAAAATTTGCATCATTTCTTATGTGCGTGGATTCTACCAATTGTGTTTAAAAGACAAGTACATATGTACATAATGTAATTATTACCCATTAGGGAAAGATGAGATGTGATGACATTATTTGATTACCCATTAGGGAAAAGATGAGAACAATGATTACATGTATACAAGTGGTGTAGATGTAAGTGTTACAACACTACACCCCTACCCTTTAAAGAAAAATTTATGAAATTTATGAATAAATTTTGATAATTTTGAAAATTTGTGTACATTTCATTAAAAAATAATAAAAATTCAAATTCAACTGAAATTAAGTTACTTTCTAACGATTAATTAGAGATAAAAAAAAATAAAATTATTGATAAATTTAAATAATTATAAAGGTTTATTTATATTTTTTTTTTCTTAGTTATTCATGAATCAAAATTTTTTTTTTTTTTTTTTTTTCTTTAAACTAATATACGCTTAAATAAAGTGTTTTTATGCTAATAGTTTTTTATTTTATTTTTAATTCAAAGTAAAGCTTCATATTTTTTTAATAAGTTATTATGATATTCTTTATAACTTCCATTAATATCTAATACAGAATTTACCCCTCTTAATTCTACTATACGGTATGGACCGTGATATGGACTATCTAATTTTTTCCTATTTCCTACTTTAACTAAAACTAAATCTCCTACTCTTAAATACGATGGATTGCAATCCCTATCATCAAATTTTTTCCTCTTATTTTTAGCTACTTGAACTAATTCACTAGCTTTACTAATTGAAACTTGTAATCTAAATCTAAGTTCTTGAGCATAATCATCTAAATTATTAAATGGTGCTCTATTTTTTAAACTATCACTTGGTAGATGTGAAAGCTTTCCGAAAATTAATTCGTAAGGCGTATATCCTGTATCCACGTGAGGCGTGGTATTATACGCAAAGGTAAAATACGAAATCCATTCATTCCATTCATTATCATCGGCTACAGTTAACAAAAACTCATTGAGAACCCTGTGGTTCCGTTCTACTGTACCAACGCTTTCATGGTGATATGGTGTTGAAAACGTTTGTTTTATTTTTAAAATTTCACAAATATTTTGCATAAGTTCGTTTGCAAATTCCGTTCCTCTATCCGATTTGAGTACTTTGAAAAAACCATATTTTAAAATAAATTGTTCTACTAACGTTTTGGCTGTTGTTTTTGCATCTTTCGTTGGCATTGGATATGCTACAACAAATTTTGTTAAAAGACACTGCATGGTTAAAATATACCTATAACCATTTGAAAGTCTTAAAGGACCTACTGTATCGATTTCAATTGTTTCAAAACCTGCACTTGGTGTATCGGTTATGACCATTTTCTCTTTTGTATGTCTAACTTGTTTGTTACATGCACATATCTTACATTCTTTTATATATTTCTTTATCATTTTATGCATATTTTTCCAAATAAAACGCTGCTTCAATTTTAGCTCAGTTTTTCTGACGCCTAAGTGTCCCGAATGGACTGAATTATGATATTCATCAATAAGTTTGTATTTCAACAAATCATCTGTTATTCTTTTTGGGGCCTCGTAAAGTAAAATTTTCAAACTTCCTTTATTTTTAATTTGTAGCTCATTAAACATATTTTTAAAATGATTCACCGGTGTGTAACTAAATATCTCATCGTTACTATCAAGAGCTAACTCTTTTATTTTAAACTTCTCCATTTTCGATGAAAGCTTCTCCAAAAGCGAACCTAAATTCGATGGATTATCACTACATCTAACAATTATTTCATCACGAACGCGTTCAATTATATCCTTCTTTCTATTTTTGTCGACTATAAATTTCAATTTATTTAAATTTTTGATGTCAGTTAAAGACGTGCAGTTCCAGATATGAAGTTGATCAGGCTCCTCTGAAAGTCTACAGTTCTCTTTACTGCATCTATCTGCCTCATTTCTTGCAGACATTCCTCTAGTTACTACCAATAAATTGTGTTCGTTAATTTCTTCTTCACCCCTCTTTGGCATCAATGTTTTAAGCATATCTGAGTCTATCTTCACCCTCGATAGGGCATCAGCGTTTGTATTCATTTTTCCTTTTTTATAAACTATTTCAAAATCATACTCCGACAGTTCAAGTCGTATTCTTGTTAGTTTCGACGATGGGTTTTTATGAGAAAATAGTGATACTAAGGGACGATGATCCGTGACCACTATAAATTTTCTACCAAAAAGGTAAGGTCTAAAAAATTGGATCCCCCAATGAATCGCTAAAAGTTCTTTCTCAATGATTGGTTTATTTATATCATGTTTCAGCAACGATTTGCTAGCATATGATATTGGTAAATCTTTGCCTATCTCTCCTTGTGACAACACCGCTCCTAATGCATAATTGGATGCATCGGTGGTCAATACAAATGTTTTGTTAAAATCTGGATATTGTAATATCGGTGGGTTTATCAATTTATCTTTTAGAGTTAAAAATGAACTCTCACATTCATCAGACCAAATAAATGGTTGATTTTTCTTTAAAAGATTGTTTAAACTTTTTGCTATTTTCGCAAAATCTGCAATAAATCTTCTGTAGTAATTGCAAAATGCTATAAATCTTCTTACTTCATCTGCATTTGTGGGGATAGGATATTTTTCAATCGTCGCGTATTTCGACGGATCAGGTTTAATACCGTTTTGCGTTATTAAATGCCCTAGGTAAACCGTTTCTGTCTTTAAAAAATTGCATTTACCAGCATTTAATTTTAAATTGTATCTTTGTAATCGTTCAAGGACTTTTTCTAAATTTGAATTATGGTGTTTCAGACTACAACCAAATATAATTATATCATCAACATATAAAAATGCACTCGAGTCTAAGCCGCTCAAGGCAATAGTCAACATTCGTTGAAAACTATTGGAAGATATCGTTAAACCGAACGGTAATCTTTTAAATTGGTAATGACCATTTGACGTTGAAAACGCTGTTAGTGGTTTAGATTTATTGTTGAGACCAATCTGGTGGAATGAGCTCGTCATATCCAAAGTTGAAAAATACCTTGCTCTTCCTAGCTTATCTAACACATCTTCTAGCCTTGTTAATGGAAATTTATCTCTAACAATCTTTTTGTTTAACTGCCTAAAATCGACAACCAGTCGCCATTTTTTATCGCCTGTGTTGGACTTTTTGGGCACTACAAGCAATGGTGAGTTATAAGGACTGACCGAATTTTCAATTATGTCATTATCTAAAAGATCTTGGACTTGATTTTTAATTTCTTCAAATTGAGAATGTGGTAAACGGTAGTTTTTTATATAAACTGGTGCGTTATCTGTTGTTTTTATATCCTGGGTGTAAAAATTATTAACCGAAAGTGGCTCATCATCTAAATGGAACACATTTTGATATTTTTTAAATATCTCAATAAGAGAATTTCGCGCCTCGCTATCTTTAACATCAATCGATAAAATTTTTAAAAGTTTTTCGAATCTACTTTTATCTTGAGGAATATTTTCCTTGATTTTCATTATTTCATAGTTTTTCAACGGTTCTATATCTAGTTCTAAGCGCGATAAAGTTATCTCCGATTCTGTTGTGTTTAATAATTTAATATGGCAAATACCTTTATGGGGTACAATTGTATTACCTACAAAAATTCCTTCACTAACCTCTTTATTTAAAATCAAACTATCTTCGCATATCTGCAAATTTATAGGATGTATTATTTCACTCCTTGGTGGTATAGTAATTTTTGAAATTTTACGCAACTTAGTTTCCATTGGTAAGACAATATCGTCTTTTCCCAAAACCAATGTCAAAGTATACGTTTCGTAATTTATTTGGCAAAGATATTTAGACAAAAAGTCACGCCCTAAAATTCCATCTGTTTCAATTGGAAAATCGTCTTTTACCAAATGAAAAGTGTGTTTCAAACTTTGCGATGTAAAGCAAAAATGTAAATCAGTTGTTCCTATTGAAAAAATTTCTTGATTTGTGATACCAGAAAGCTTGCATTTTTTATCTGGAAAAATCTCACTGTTTGGTAAAATGCTTTCTAACTTGCACACTGAAATATCTGCTCCAGTGTCAACTAAAAATTTCAAGCTCAGCTTTGAATTTTTACATGTCAAGGTGACATAATTAGTTATATTATCCGATATTTGATAAATTTTCAATTTTGGCTCCCCGGAAGAGAATTTTGCTGACTCTCCGGGCCTAATTCGTTTCCCTGGTCGTGTATTACGTTTATTTGCTTTTTACTTCGATTATCTTGTTGGTTTTGACTTTGCTGCTTATTTTTATTATAACCGTTATTACGATTGTTATAATGATTTTTATTGTTGTTATAATTATTATTTTTATTTCTATTGAAATTACCATTCTGCTGGTTTTTAAATTTGCTGTTGTTCCAACTATTATTGGAATTACTAAAATTATTATTGTTCCTGTAGTTATTAAAACTGTTACTACCATTTTGGTTCGACTGAACATTTCTGTTGTAATTTTTTTTATATTTATTATTCGAATTGAAATGCATAACCCTCGCTTGACTGCTATTAGATTCATTTTCAAGCTCTAAGGCTAAATCTACAGCTTCATTAAAAGATTTTGGCCTTGATGCAAATACTGTTTGCTTAAACGAATCATTCAAGCCATTTTTAAAAACTGTAAGGCTAAATTGTTCATTTAATTTAACTACCACTGCCTTTTCCGTTGTACTAGCATTTTGACCTAATTGACCTATTTGCAGCTTATTTAAGTCTCCTATTAAATTTAGTATTTTATCCTTATAACTAGTAACGCTCAAAGTGTTTTGAGTATAGTTGGAAAGAATACTTTGTAATTTCGGAATCGTTGTTTGGTTTTTGTACGTATTACACAATACCGTACTTAGCTCATCAAAAGTTTTTGGTATAGAGGTAACGCATGTTGCAGTGCGAACATTTTGTGACAATTTAACATAAACCACAAAGTCTATCAAAGAATTTTTGCCTGTCGATGATAACGATTTATGCAGAATTTCTACAATTTTAAGAAAACTTTCTAGCTCTCTAAAGTTACCGCTAAATAAAGGAATTGCTTTCACAGCTGTTTCTAAATTAAATTCCGACATTTTGGTTTCGATTTCTGTCTTTTCTTCAAATATCTCACTTATATCTCCTAATCCTTCTTCAGAACTATGGCTGCAAACCTCTAAACTTTCTTCTAAAGCCTGTTCTACTTGTTTATACAAATCTTCAAAATCTTCTATAATTTCCACCTCCTTTTCTAAGTTATCGCTTTTGCACAACTCAAAAAAACGTTGCCTAATTAATTTTATCTGGTATATTTTTCGTCTATACGTTCGTTCAGTGTATCCCCTATTTCTACCTTTCTTAAAATTTAAATAAATCCTATTTAAATCATTCTTGAATTCTTTTAAAGTTTCCATAAAAAATAACAATATAAAATATTCATATGCAAACTATGTATCAATAAAATTATACAATTAAAAAAAATAAGGATGCATATCATAAAAATACAAAAATCCTCAGCTTCCTCGTTCCAGACACCAAATCTGCATCAGCTTTCGATGTACATTTCTTCTCAATTCATCTACTTTTCACAGGATACTGACATTTCGCTTCGTCTCGCTCATCAATTTGCTTCAGAAATTTACGAATTTTGTTCGAAATATGCGTGTTTTTTTTTTTTTTGATTTAATGAAATTTTTTTTTCTGTTCTTTTATTTTAAATTTTTATTTTAATTTCTTTATGTTTGTTTTTCTTTATTCATTTTTCTTTCTTTTTTGTTCGTTTTTTCTTCAGTTCATTTTTCTTATTCTCAATCTTGTTATATTCTTTTTTTTTTGTTTTTTTTTTATTATTATTTCATTTCGTTTATAATTTTTTTTTAAAAATTAAAATTTTTTTTTTTGGTAATTTTCTTTTTATTTTTTCAATTCATTTTCTTTTTATATTCATTTTTACTTATTTTTTTATTTTTTTTTTTATTTTTTATATATTTTTCCAAAAACAAAGCCTTAAATCTAATTTATCTCTTTTTATATAGCTCTGCCTCAACTACATATATCTGTTGCCACAGCTCATTGGCTATGTCCCAGCACGGTGGTGGGTCAGAATTCACCCTTCTTTTTAGCTCTGCTAATTTCCTTCTTAAGAAGACCTTCTTTCCACCTCTCTTTTTCCTGCAAACAGACGTATCGACTTTTGGAATAGCCGTTGCCCTAGCTTCTTTTCTTCGGAGCTCTCGCCTTCTTAATTCCTCGATAGTTAAAGCTACAGGACCTTCTTTTATTTTCTCGCCTGTCTCCATATATAAATAAAATTTTAAAACCGCCAAAAAAAATCAAAATATATCCTTTTTTAAAAAAAAAACCGACTCTATCAGGTTAGAGTGGCAGGATCGCCATGTAATGTTTGAAGATGATGAGGCCTATAGGAAAGATTTACTAGGCAGAAAAAGCCGCCGCAAAGTAAATCTTAAGGGCATAAGTTTGAATTAAAACGCCAATTAATTTCGGCTGTTCAAACAGGATTGTCTTTATTTAGTTTAAACATTTTCTTTTATATTATTTGCTTAACACTAAAAACAAATACAACTATCATAATACCTTAAAAATAGTAACAAATAATATTACAACTAAAAACAAATACAATTTTCCTAAATCCTAAATCTATGCAAAAAAAAATGTATTCATTGCTTTCATCTCTCTTTCTCTTATTCTAAGCCTAGCTTGTGGAACTCAAGATCAACATGATCCACAATCAGTTCTATGTTAACACATTGCCATTATTCCAACGCATGCGCTGTGACACTTGTTTTTGTTATTGCATTTAACTAATCAAATTTGTGCATTGCGCGACCTTGCAAGTGTCGTTGAACTTTCAAAATTTGCATCATTTCTTATGTGCGTGGATTCTACCAATTGTGTTTAAAAGACAAGTACATATGTACATAATGTAATTATTACCCATTAGGGAAAGATGAGATGTGATGACATTATTTGATTACCCATTAGGGAAAAGATGAGAACAATGATTACATGTATACAAGTGGTGTAGATGTAAGTGTTACAACACTACAATGTATTTGTTACCATAATGGGTAAAATTTAATTTTTGTATGTCCATAAAAAATATTTTTTTTTTTCGAATTTTAGCGGTTTTTTGCCAGTTTTTCGAAAACAGGTCCATCGTTTTTTTTTTCTTCTTGGTTTTATATTCTTTAGAATTTAATATGCTATCATTATATCGAGCCCTAACCGCAATAGTAGCGTATGCGACAAAAAGCAAATTTTACAGGAGAGAGTTTTTTTAATTTTTTTTCGAACATGCATGGCGGATTTTTTTAAAACGTTAAATGTAGTCTATATTAGATCTCATATATATAATAGACGCATTTTTAAATTGATTTTGTGCCTGTTTCACTCATTTATGGCGCATACGACATTTTCGCAGTCACTCTTGGCGAAGATTGAAATTAAAATGTGGCGCATACGTTTTTTGAAATTACATGGTTTTGCCTTTGAAGAATACATTTATTACATTTATTCAATACACAGAAAGAAATTTGTAACAATTTGAACGGTTGCAATTGTACCAACCCACAAAAACGGTCAGATTGACTGTAATATTATTAATTTACAGTACTATTTAGTGTTAAAAACTTACAAAATATCACACACACACATCGTTTGAACTTGGTTTTACTCCGATGTAGTCCCACTCCAGGTCTTTTTTTTTGCAAAATTGTTCATAGAGGTCCAAATATACAGAAAATTTTTTTTTTTTAAATCGGTAAACGAGCTAATCGATTTCCCGAGTCGAATTCAGGTTACCAAAAAGTTTGACAAAAACTAACTAAAAACTGGGTGTGCAGTAAGTTTTCTGTTTATTTGTAGATTGTTTTTGAAAGTTTAAACTGATCGCGTTAACGAGATATTGTATTTTTAGCAACTTTTTTTGGAATTTTTTTGTTAAAAAAAATGAACTTTCGCGTTTTTTTAGAAAATTAGGAACGGACGAAAACAAGAAAAGTTATTTTCAATGTAAATTTTGATGTTGAATCCGAATCTGGTTTTAGAATTGCTATATCTAAAATGGTTTGAGAAAAATCCTAGCCTAAAGACTAATTTTCCATCCATTTTCTGAAAAGTTAAAATAAAATTTTTTTTTAGGTTATATAATAGAACAAAAAAGTCCTTAGCCATAAAACATTAAAAAACACCTTAAAGCCGTATTATTTTACTTCAAAACCCAGCTTTAATTATATCGATATTTTTTTTCTTCTTCGAACTATTCAATCCTGAAAAGGTGAATAAAGGAAAAATCCACGTTTTTTTGTTATTTCAGCTTACGATATTTCGAAGACAAAAAAAGATATCGATATAATTCAAACTAATTTTCAAAGTACAAGACTGGGGCTTCAAGCTTCATTTTTAATCCTTCGAGCTAACTTTTACAACAAACCCTCTTTACAAAATTTCGTCGAATTATCTAAGTTTTCCCGTGAATAATATTTCCACAGACACACAAACATCCATCCAAACAGAAGGACATGGCTATACCGACTTAAAAGGTGATTCTGACGAGAAATATATATACTTTTTCATACCTCCCACGCCTCCTTCTCTGGTTTTTGAGGTGCTTACGTTCTTTTTGCGGTCAACAAAAAAACATATGTGGCTCTTACGACATAATTGAAAGTGCGATATCTTTGTTAATACACAAAATTCAGTTTTAGTATTTGGCATATAGATGTGAATGACATTTCAGAACATATTTGCATCAAAAAAAAAATTTCGAAAAAATGTCGCATACGCTACTGTTGCGGTTAGGGCTCGATATATACATATTATAATCATTATTTGTTAAAATAATGATAAAAATTTAATTTTTTTGTGTCAACTCAAAACTCATTGTTCATTACAATTTTAACGGTTTTTTGGCATTTTTTCAAAATCTGCTCTAACGATTTTTTTAAAAGTTCACCAAAATATGAAGAATTTGATAGGCTTTCATAATATAAAAAAACCCCAGATTGGTGTTGTTATCGTCACCAGCGTTGCCATTGTGACACTTTCGGTGTCACATGTGACACTTATTTTTTGGCTGTGACACCGAAAAAATATAAGATTTTTGTGACACCACGATTTTCTACAAGGTGTCACGGACTATAAATCTATTTCATTTTTTTAATAAGTTTGGTTGATTGAAAAAGTACTTTCGATCTCCAAAAAATACTTTCCATATTGAATTATATACATTTAAAAAAATCTGGCAAGACCTACGATAAAATTTTGTCGACTGTTGCCGTTGCTAAAAAATTCAAAAAATTAAAAGAAAACAAAGATATTCAGTAATGGACAAGTAAAGGACCAGTTTTTCATTGCAAGTTTAACTTATTATCTGGTTTAAACTAAGTTTAAACTCAGGAATGAGTTTTTCAGTAATTGTTAAACGAACTATTTGAATTTTTTGAATAAAAGATAAAGGTCTGAAAAAATCAATAAGTACAAACCATTTTTATTTATGTTTTTATAAAGTTCTTTATATACTTATACATCTATATATTTTTAAAGTTTTTTATGTTTTCGTTATCCACAATAACCCCCATTGTTAAACACTCTTTGTCGTTTTAATATATTTCCAGAATCTTAAGTTAGAGACGGTACAACGATAAAAACTACAACCGCTTACAAACAATAGTTTAAACTCCTATAGGATTGAATATAGGTAATACATAAAATTGAAGGGTTTCATATGACTCCAATATGAAAAAACTGAGCGTGTTATATGACACCTTTTTGGAATCGCTATGACACTCTCTCTTTTAAGTTGATGGCAACGCTGATCGTCACTTAAATTCTCAGAACAGCGCCGTGACCGAAATCAGTAATACCGATATTGAATTCCCTACGCCGGTGTCACCGCATATCGGGGGAGCCTGGGAGTGGTTCATTAGGGAAGTTAAAAGATATTTAGGAAATATGTTAAAGGGAAAGTACTCGCGAGAATACGTATTGAGGACATTTTTGTGTGAAATTGAAAATAGACAGATAGATTTATTATTTATTCAATATTTATACAATGTCTTATTCTATAACATTAAGAGAAGCACTAAATAGATGCTGACAATACGTGAAACGTGTGTATCAGGATGGCTCTAATATGCAATAATATTCTTATTACAGGTATATAGATTTTTCATAAATTGATTCAAAAATAAAATAAAAATAACTTAAGTTTTTACGACTCCTAGCTATACTCATTTATATCTGTATTTCAGTGCATGTTCCAAAAAATTGTACAATGCCAAATAGTCTCTACCATTCAAAAACTCTAGTACTTGTGCCAAAGAAAGTGTCTCCTGACCTAGAAATTTCTTTCTATAATGTTTGTAAATTGGGCAGATGGCTATAATATGGAAAGTATTTTCAGTCGCCTCCAAATTGCAGATGGAGCACAAACCGATAGTATGTGCCTTAAAAGCGCGAGCGTTGATGTTAAGTAGGCCACCTCTGGCTTTAAAAATCAAAGAGATAACTTTTGTAGGATAGGAGTCATTAATGTAGCCTAGATTAAATAGCTTGAGCAAGGGATACATATCGTGAAACTGGCCAGCTTGAGCGGCGTCAGAGGAATCTTGGCTTTGCTTTAGTTTTAGTTTATCAATGATCTCAATTTGATAGCGTCTTACATTTTTAATATCGGTAAAATTGCATAAAGGGTCTATATGAAGATTAACGCAAAGATCCTTCCAGGATTTCACCCACCACATGTCTCTAGCAACTACTTCTCTGACAAATAATCTTGGCAGTCTATTGAAAGACATGCCTAGCACTTTATTTATGTAGTTAAAATGTTTTTGCAGCGTGAAAATATATTGAGTGAATAAGCCAGTTTCAAGGTAAAGCATGTAGTTAGGAGTATTGCTTGGAAGAGACAAAGATAGTTTTAGGAAGAAACGAAGTAGTTTTTCAACTAGATCAAAAGCTTGGTAGTCAAAAACTTCAGCGCCGCACAGTGGCTACATCTGACATTTCTCGTTGCAAAAATCATAACTTCTGATAAGATATTTTAATTCTGTTTTCGGTTATGGATAGAAAATTCTCGTAGCTATTGCTATTTTAAATTTCATTTAGATAACATTGCAGGGTGAAAAGCAATGTTTTGTTGAAGTTCAATTTTCTGTAAATTACATACATATCGTTAGGAAAATCCCGGAACGGTCAAATATTTCAGAAATTGGATGTTAAATCTAAAAACAAAAAAACACGTGTCCAGTAATTTTTAAAGATCTATTCAACAATACACATTTTGACCCCCTCTCACCCTCCGACAGGGGTGGGGTGGGGGAAAAATCAAAATTTTAAATGGAAACCCCCAATTTTTATTGCAGATTCGGATTTTACGTAAAAAAATAAGAAAATTGTGTCCAAAAAATTCTTTCTTATCCGTCCTGGATGGCGCTGTAATCGACAAAAACAAAATTAAAAATATAAAGTTTTGTACTTAAAACTTCGTGAAATTAGCTTTTTCATCCACAGGTTTCACCATAAAAGTTGCTCTTACACAAAGGGTTGTAAGTAAAACCATACAGTTTTTGGAGCACAAGCTAAGAGATAAACACCAATTAGTTGTGTAGCAAGCCGAGCTTTACAAAAAGCGACGTTTTTTTTAAACTCAACCCAAAGCTTAAAAACTACGCTAAAAGCAATGTTTTAAAAAAAAATTCATAAAAAATAAAAGCTATTAAAAAAACTTAAATTTTTGCTAATCAGTTTTATGAGACAAGACCACTTATGCTTTAAGTGAAAGAAAAAATCGCTTTTCTTTAACCATTTGCCAAAGTATTCAAACCAAATATGAAGCATTTTTCTCAAAAACTAAATTTTTTCGCTAGCTTTAAAATTTACTCAACTTTGAGAGGCTGTTAAAACCAAACCACTTGCACAAATGGGTTCAAATTTTCAAATCCTTTAGCTCCTAATTTTTTTCTATCTGATGGCAATATCAGATTTGTAAAAGCAACCCACTCGAAATTGATTTTTGCAACGCTTTTTCAAAAAATGACGTCATGAACCACACACACCTATCCTGAACGAGCATTTAGGTTTCCGAAAATGCCGACGAAATCTACCAATGGGGTACTTTTCTTTCATGCTGATACATCAAAACTAGGTAAGAATGAAAATCGGATCAGCTAGTATTCGTGAAATATCGCAAAAATACATATCCCATATAAAATTAAAAAAATGAAGAAAAAAAAACAGAACAAACAAATATAAAAGTAATTACATTTAATGTATTTTGCAATGTTGAATCCGAATCCGGCCTCAAAATTGCTGTATCTCAAACGGTTTTTGAGATATGTTAGCCTAAACAAGGAAAAAATACCGTTTTTGCTATATTTTGAAGCTATATAACTAGAATATAGAACATTCATACATATAATCCGATACAGTTTCTAAAAGTTATAATTTTTTTCTTTAAAACCTCAATTAAATTATGTCGATATCTTTATTTTTCTCGTAGATATCCTACCCTAAAAATTTAAAAAAGTGCAAAAAACATGTTTTTTCATTATTTCAGTCTACGATATTTCGGAGAAACATAAAGTTATTGACATAATTTAAATGAGGTTTTAAAGAAAAAACTTATAACTTTTAGAAACTGTATTGGATAATATGTATGAATGTTCTATATTCTAGTTATATAGCTTCAAAATATAGCAAAAACGGTATTTTTTCCTTGCTTAGGCTAACATATCTCAAAAACCGTATGAGATACAGCAATTTTGAGGCCGGATTCGGATTCAGCATTGCAAAATACATTAAATGTAACTACTTTTATATTTGTTTGTTCTGTTTTTTTTTTCTTCATTTTTTTAATTTTATATGGGATATGTATTTTTGCGATATTTCACGAATACTAGCTGATCCGATTTTCATTCTTACCTAGTTTTGATGTATCAGCATGAAAGAAAAGTACCCCATTGGTAGATTTCGTCGGCATTTTCGGAAACCTAAAAGCTCGTTCAGGAGAGGTGTGCACAGGTTTCTTGATGAAAATCATTATAACTCATAGGGCTGCAAGTAGACGCAGCTGAATTTTTTTAAATTGTATTCAGAATTGTTCAGTCTATTTAGTTTTAGCAGTCCGTAAGATATCCGTAAGATATCTTTTTTGAAACTCCATTCAAAGTTGAAAAAAAGGGTAAAAATAGTGTTTCCGAAAAGTACAGAAACCTCAGACATTAAAAAAAAAAACCATTTATTTTTAGTGTTTCTTGATATTATAAAAACCGCTTATAGCATAAATAGAAAAAAAAAACTTTTCTTTCACAAGTCGCAGAAAAATTTGAACCACATCTTGAAAAAAAAAAAAAAAAAAAAAAATTACAATCTCGAAAAACCATCGACTTTGACCAGCTCTACAAAGCGAACCATTTTTTCAAATGAATTAAAATTTTACATCCTTAAGCACTGATCATTTGTTTATCGAACTGCATCATTAGATTTGCAAATTTCCACCACACCAAAGTTGATTTTTGCAACCACTTTTGAGAAATGTCGCCAGTGTGCGCCGTAGGTTAATATGGCGTTAGAAGCAGTGTACAAAATTTTGAGCTTGTTCGATTTGGGTGAGAAATATATTTTAACAAAGTTGAGCTGACTGCATATTTCGAAGTTTGTAATCTATCGTTAAGATGCTTGGTAAAGGACATGTTGTATGTAAACAACACTCCCAAGTACTTGCATTCACTAACCACCTCTATCAGTTGTCCTGCGTATATTAGGCATGCGCTTATTTTACGATTTTCTGTTTTCGTTCATGCCGCCCCCTGAAATCCTTCTAATGGTCATAAAAACAAATACTATGAAGTTTCACGGCGATCGGATAACGATAACCCGGCCCGCAAGAGAGGTCAAGGTCAAGTTGAGGTTTCAGGCAAAAAATAATGAAAATTTTTTTTAAACTTAATTAAATTAGTCAAAGCATAACTTTTTCTTATAGCAAATTGAAATGCCTTTCCAACAAGCTATAATTGTTTAAAATCGGGTAATAAATACGAATTCTATGAATTTTTCTTTTACGGCATTAACAAAATTGCCGCAAAATACCATATGTAGTAGAATAGCATTTTGCGGCAATTTTGCTTATGTCGATAAAAGAAAAATTCATAGAATTCGTATTTATTACCCGATTTTAAACAATTATAGCTTGTTGGAAAGGTATTTAAATTTGCTATAAGATAAAGTTATGCTTTGACTAATTTAATTAAGTTTAAAAAAAATTTTCATTATGTTTTGCCTGAAACCTCAACTTGACCTTGACCTCTCTTGCGGGCCGGGTTATCGTTATCCGATCGCCGTGAAACTTCATAGTATTTGTTTTTATGACCATTAGAAGGATTTCAGGGTGCGGCATGAACGAAAATCAGAAAATCGTAAAATAAGCGCATGCCTAGTGTATATCCATCTACACTGTGAAGAGATACGAGTTCCCTTTCTAAAAACAACCGCTTTGGTCCTGTCTAGGCTTAAGTTTAATTGCCATTTTTCAAAATATGCGGATAGTGCATCTATTATTTGCTGTAGGCCACTAATGGAGTTCGAAACTAAAACCAAGTCATCAGCATACATGAGTGTTTTAATGTTAAGTCCACTAACTGTGATGCCACCAGGAAGGCAATCATGTAAGTCATTCAAAAAAAGGGAGAATAATACGGGTCTTAGCGAGCAACTTTGGCGTACTCCTTCAGTTAACAAAATGTCAGCTGACAGGGAAATACTGTCATAGACTTGACTTGTTGTGTTAGCGTATAAGCTTTACAAGAGTTTAAGAAATTTGTTTGAAAGGCCAATTTGTGCAAGTTTATAAAACAAGAGCTCGCGCTTATTTTTGTCAAAGGCTTTAGATAAGTCTATAAATAAAACGTAAAGGTTTTGATTATCGTTGAATTTTAATTGAATGATACTAGCCAGATTGAAAAGGTTATCGGTAGTCGAGTTTCCTTTACGGAAACCTGCTTGAAACTCCGTTATGATGGCTCTGTTATCTAGCCAAGCTGTAAGTCTATTAAGAATGAGTGCAGTAAATATTTTATAAAAAGAATTCAGTAAGGAAAGGCCTCTATAATTAGAGACACAATTTAGATCACCTTTTTTATATAGAGGGATAATAATGTTATTGAAGGAAGTCGGTATAATGCCGCGCAAGTAGATTTCATTTAAAACAAAAAGAGTCTCCTCCAAAAACTTTACCGGTGCGTTTTTATAAAACTCCTATCGAGACCAGGCGCTTTGTTTGCTTTTGCGTTTTCCAGAACAATTTTTAGTTCAAGGAATGGATCAATGACCAGTGAGTCATTGAAAGAAAACGATGAAACGGAAGAGTCGGTTAGAAGATTTTTAAAATAATCATAGAAATCATTGTTTAATAGATTGAGGCTTCGAGAAGGCTTATGTCACTTCAAAGAATTTGCGAGTTTCCACCAATCGGAGGAATTTTTTACTGTGTCAAGCTGCTTTATGTTCTCAAGCTTCCATGAAAGTTTTTTGCATACTCATAAGTCTATGTATTTGTGCCTACACGAACGATAACTAGCTCTAAATATATTTAAGTTATATTTCTGACTTTATTGAGAGCGAGAAGCATTTTTTGACGGTACTTGTGACATTCATGATCAAACCAAGGGTTTTTAGGTTTGAAGCCTTTTCTAGTGGTCATACACGATGCTGCTGAATTTATACTCGCGACTATTCTGTCGACTTTGTCGTCAATTGTTCTGTCTCGATCTAAGTAAGAAAGGGTCTGTGACTCAATAAGTCTTGCAGAATACCTGTTCAACTTGAAAGAAAACCCAACGTAGTTTAGGAGGCAGTGCGTGTTTAAAAGAAAAATCTAAAGCAGACTCGAACTCAATTTCGACAACAAGAGGCATATGATCCGAATAAGCTTTAGATGGTATATGGAAGTTAGGCATGCGCTTATTTTACGATTTTCTGATTTTCGTTCATGCTGCCCCCTGAAATCCTTCTAATGGTCATAAAAACAAATACTATGAAGTTTCACGGCGATCGGATAACGATAACCCGGCCCGCAAGAGAGGTCAAGGTCAAGTTGAGGTTTCAGGCAAAACATAATGAAAATTTTTTTTGAACTTAATTAAATTAGTCAAAGCATAACTTTATCTTATAGCAAATTTAAATACCTTTCCAACCAGCTATAATTGTTTAAAATCGGGTAATAAATACGAATTCTATGAATTTTTCTTTTATCGACATTAGCAAAATTGCCGCAAAATGCTATTCTACTACATATGGTATTTTGCGGCAATTTTGTTAATGCCGTAAAAGAAAAATTCATAGAATTCGTATTTATTACCCTATTTTAAACAATTATAGCTGGTTGGAAAGGTATTTAAATTTGCTATAAGATAAAGTTATGCTTTGACTAATTTAATAAAGTTTAAAAAAAATTTTCATTATTTTTTGCCTGAAACCTCAACTTGACCTGACCTCTCTTGCGGGCCGGGTTATCGTTATCCGATCGCCGTGAAAATTCATAGTATTTGTTTTTATGACCATGAGAAGGATTTCAGGGGGCGGCATGAACGAAAATCAGATAATCGTAAAATAAGCGCATGCCTAATAGAAGTCTTTTATGACCTCTCAGAAACCGAAAGAACTCACACAATAATCAATGACCGAGTTGCCTACAGCCCCACAAAAAGTAAAGTCGTGAATACGATTATTATTCAGTCTTCCGTTTAGAATAACCCCGATTATTATTCAGTCTTCCGTTTAGAATAACCCCTCCTCAAATAATTCAAGAAGTTTTCGACCGTTCACATTAAAGACGTTATCTTTTGATTATCTAACTGGGTTAGTAAGTGGAAAGCCAATTAGCAGATTATCATCTAACTGCTGCTCCAAACCAACACGACCGTTCATATCTCCAACAATACAAAAGTTATTAGAATTAAGGTTTCGCATGAAATTTTTGAAATTAAAAAAGTCATTGCTCCAATTCGTGCAATTTAAATATAACGGGATCAGATAATACTTTTTAATCGTGTTTATAGCCAATACCGTACAATTACTTTTGGTTTAAAAAGCGATATCACAACTATTTTTTAAAATTTTTCGAAAGCCGAAAAGACTTCCCCCACTGGCACGTCCTACATTGTTTGTTCTAGTAGCCCCTTCCCAATATAGATAGAAGTCCCTAAAATACTTATAAAATATGTTTTGCTTATCACTTACAATATGAGTTTCAAGTAAAAAGAAAATATCGAAAGAATTTACACATGCGAAGAAATTTGGAAACCCAAGCTTACTGTTAAGATTAGCGACGTTGTAGCATAGCACCCGACACTTGTTTACTAGTTATGCTGGCGAAAGAGCAGCATCCGCTTTATGTGCAACTCTGGGTTGCTTGATAATGATGATGTACTGGAGATTCATTTTTGTAAAGATGGCTTCTAGCATGCGTTTGTCACCTTCGCACATAGCGACGACGTTCCCATTTTCCAAATAAAAAGACTTATCTTGGACGAAAACTGAAAAACTGCCTAAACGTACTTTTATTTCATTGTTGGCACTAAGATCCTTCGCCAAAATGCGCAGGCATCGTCTTTTAAGACGATCTTCAGGTATAAGGTCCTGTTGAACGTATACATCTGAACCCTTAAATAGCTTACCAGCATTCAGAATGGAGTTATCTTGCAGCTGCGACGCAAGTGTGAAAACGTGCATTTTACCATGCAGCGGTTTTTTGCATGATGTAATAATAGGCATGCGCTTATTTTACGATTTTCTGATTTTCGTTCATGCCGCCCCCTGAAATCCTTCTAATGGTCATAAAAACAAATACTATGAAGTTTCACGGAGATCGGATAACGATAACCCGGCACGCAAGAGAGGTCAAGGTCAAGTTGAGGTTTCAGGCAAAACATAATGAACATTTTTTTTAAACTTAATTAAATTAGTCAAAGCATAACTTTATCTTATAGCAAATTGAAATACCTTTCCAACAAGCTATTATTGTTTAAAATCGGGTAATAAATACGAATTCTATGAATTTTTCTTTTACGGCATTAACAAAATTGCCGCAAAATACCATATGTAGTAGAATAGCATTTTGCGGCAATTTTGCTAATGTCGATAAAAGAAAAATTCATAGAAATCGTATTTATTACCAGATTTTAAACAATTATAGCTTGTTGGAAAGGTATTTAAATTTGCTCTAAGAAAAAGTTATGCTTTGACTAATTTAATTAAGTTTAAAAAAAATTTTCATTATTTTTTGCCTGAAACCTCAACTTGACCTTGACCTCTCTTGCGGGCCGGGTTATCGTTATCCGATCGCCGTGAAACTTCATAGTATTTGTTTTTATGACCATTAGAAGGATTTCAGGGGGCGGCATGAACGAAAATCAGAAAATCGTAAAATAAGCGCATGCCTAATGTAATAATCACCGAGATGCACATAATTTTCTTGCAAATGTCGGTGAATTCGTTTATTGCATCAGCTATGCTATTGCTTTGAAGTCCGAAAACCAAAACATTTGAACTGCGATAGTGTTTTTCGACGGATTGCAGTCTCGCTGCGAGCGACTCAACAGTGTGTTTTAACTGGGAGTTTTCCTCTCTAAGAAATTGCACATCTTCTCTTCTGAAGCCCTGAACACATTCAGTGCGAGCTGCGAGTGCGAGAAAAAACAGCTTTTGCTCAAGCGATTTTTTGAGCTTTTTCTCGTGTGTGAAAACACAATCAACTCGTTGCGAGAAAATTTTGTTTATGAAAATTGAAAACAAATGAGAACCAAAAACGAAAAAAAAAAAACGTATTTGTTTTCAAAATTATTTAAACTTCAAATTAAAATTAAAAAATTCAGTCGAAAACAAATTTACATATTTAAATTTTTGTGTTTTGTCTTGTTCTTCTTTTATAAAAATCGCAAGAAAAATAGAACTAATTCAATCGCATTGCGAGAGCTTTTATAAATGACGTTTAATAAAAGCTTAGTTTGACATCTTACTCTAACGTATAGAAAAAATCGTGCTATCTCGGTCGGGTTTCTCTCGCACTCGCAGCTCGCACCGAATGTGTTCAGCACTTTATACGAGATAAAATTGTATGTTTGTTTGTTTGTTTTTTTGTACTCAATATTTTTTTCTCGATTTCAATGAAACTTGGTATAGTGTTAGATATTAGCATACAATGAAGAATGAGCTAGGTATGAACTTTGTAAATGCTCACCAGAGGGCGTGGCATTGCATTAAATTTTAAGTTTGATATGATCATAACTCGCAAACCATACAAGATATTTGAATAAAATTTAGTGAGAAGGTACGGTTGAATAATGCCTTGAAACAGACAGAAAGTGGGCGGGATCGAAGAAGTGCCACGCCCACTTTTTAACCCTTGAAAATTTTTATTCAATATTACTCGAAAACTACTCCAACAATTTTAATGAAAATTTAGGAGAAGTTACGTCTAAAAACAACTATTAATATGTAATATTCCGTTATATTGGGAAAACTCGGTGAAGGGCGTGGCACCCCCCACAAAAATATAGTGCGCTATAAAAAGAAAACTACTAAAGCAATCTTTCTGAATTTAACTATAGGGAGTCTACTTGCTATTAGAAACCTACGACTTGAAAGTAGGCAAAATATCGCCGTTGCGCGTGGAACCTCCCATACAAGCAAAATACGTTAAATGCTATTCCTCGCAAATTTTACAAGGTATTTCAATGAAATTTGGTATGAAGGTACTGCTTAATAATACCTTGTAACAAAAGAAAAGTGGGCGGGATCGAATAAGTGCCACGCCCACTTTTTAACCCTTGAAAATTTGGATTCATTACTACTCGAAAACGACTCCGACAATTTTGATGAAAATGGCGTTAGGAAATAACGCCCAAGGAAATAACGCCCAAAAAAAAAAACGAAATAACGCCCAAAAATAAAATGACGTAATAACGCCCAAAATAAAAAACGAAATAACGCCCAAAAAATATGAAATTACGCCCAAAAACAAAAACGAAATAACGCCCAAAATTATTTTCATATAAATTTGGGCGATAATCATTTTGGAAATAACGCCCAAAAATTTGGGCTTTATTTCGTTTTTTTGGGCATTATTTCGTTTTATTTTTAAAAAATGAAATGACGCCCAAAAACGAAAAACGAAATAACGCCCAAATTATTTTCATACAAATAAATTTTGGGCGTTATTTCCAAAATGATTATCACCCAAATTTATATGAAAATAATTTGGGCGTTATTTCGTTTTTGATTTTGGGCGTTATTTCATATTTTTTGGGCATTATTTCGTTTTTTATTTTGGGCGTTACGTCTTTTATTTTTTGGGCGTTATTTCGTTTTTTTGGGCGTTATTTCGTTTTTTTAAAAAAAAAGGAAATAACGCCCAAAAAAAACGAAATAAAGCCCAAATTTTTGGGCGTTATTTCCAAAATGATTATCGCCCAAATTTATATGAAAATAATTTGGGCGTTATTTCTTTTTTTTTTTGGGCGTTATTTCCTAACACCGATGAAAATTTGGGAGCTGTTACGTCTGCAAACAAGTATTAATATGTGATATGCCGTTATATTGGGAAAACTCGTTGAAGGGCGTTGCATCGCCCACAAAAATATGATGCGCTATAAAAAGAAAACTATTAAAGCAATCTTTCTGAATTTAAGTATAGGGAGTCTACTTGCTTTTAGACACCTACGACCTGAAAGTAGGCAAAATATCGAAAGTGCGCGTGGAACCTCCCATACAAGTAAAACACATTAAATGCCATTTCTCGCAAATGATACAACATTTTTTATGAAATTTGGTATGCGGATCTGGATCAGGCGTATCTAAAGCATAACAAAAAGAAGACTTTGTTTAATAATTGCCACGCCCATTTTTTTATCAAAACAAAAATTTTGGTTAATAACTCAGGCACAAAAAAAAAAATAAAAAAATGGAATGAACTGTTTAATTCTTATATGCAGTCTTATGTACTTTTTGACGCTTAGTCCGTCTTCATCAGCAGAACTGTCATTATACCTGCAGGATTTTGAAAATCCTTGCTTGAAGTTGAAGAAAACGCTGTGTTCAGTCTTACAGCGTAGCTACGAGAAAAGGTAAAATTCTTTTTTATTAATGGCATCGAATAGTTACACTCTTCTTTGTCCAAATATCTTTTCGGATTTTTCCAATGGGATTTTTATTTTCCGAGTTATGATCCTTTGAAGATAAGATATTTCAGCCGCCATACAAAAGACGAAATATTTTGGGTGCGTGGCATATCCCATTTATTTATTTTAAGGCATTCTATTTCACCAAAAAAAAATTTTAGTTTTGGATTTTTCTATATCATTCGATACTTTCCGAGTTTTTCTCATTATTATTCTCATCGGTTTATTTATCATTTTGAAAGCATGACCGTTAGAAGTGAAAAGATACAAGTTTCATAACAAAAAATAGCTATGAATAAAAACATCGACTAAAATAATAAGATTAGATTGTTGACCGAGCAGGGATCGGTCTCCAGGTACTCATTTGTTAAAGAGGCGAGGTCATCTTTCTTAGCGACATCGGCTAACTTTTCGTCGAGCGTTTGAGTTAGGTGTTCCTTAAAAACTGCCCAAGAAAAAAATATCGACCTGAACGAGAGACGAGGTGCCGGTAGACATACTTACACTAGTCGTAGGTATACTTTGCGTTGTAGTTTCTGTGAATGCTGACTGGAACGCCGGAGAATGAAAACGCTTAACAGATTCCTGTTGTACAAAGTCGGGAGACACCAATAGCCGCTTATTACCTTTTTTTGCCATACAAGCCACAGGCGCACAATGGGAGGGTTTGTATCGAACGGCGGTCATATATAGTAATAATAAAGCTAGGCTATTGAAATTTGGTACAGATGTTTTTTACATTAAAATAATAAAAATCTGTGAATATGAACAAAATCCGCCGACGGACACGCCTTCCTCCCATACAAAGTTGGGGCGTGGTCTGAATTTTTTTTCAAAATGGGTATCAATTTTCAATAACTTGACCCCGCTAATTTCAAAAATGTTAAAAATTTTGCGCTTTCTTTTATAGTTTTCAAGTTATGAGGAATAAACGAAAATCTACTTTATAAAAACTAGATTGTGTTTGTTTGTGTATTTGTCACTTATTAACTCGGAAACTAAGTAACCGATTTTAAAGAAGTTTTTATATTATGCTAGTAGAAAAAAAAGGCTAAGCTATATACTAAAAAAATGTGGTGCCACGCCTCCCAAAAAATTGACTAATCATATCACCGAAACTCTTTGACGCAGATAAATGAGATTTGGTAAATGTGTAAAAATCATCAGGAAAAATAATGTTCACCGGACAAATGGGCGGTACCACGCCTTCAAAAAAAACTAGTTAGGGTGTAACTTTTGGCCTGGCCAAAAAATAAATACCCTACACTGCAGTATTTTGAAGCTTTTGCTTATAAAGTAGGTGCCACGCCCTTTATAGTCTTTAGTATTTGAGTGAAATTTAGTTGGATTATCTCAAAAAACTCTTTCAGTATAGCATTTTGAAACTTTTGCTTATATGGGAGGTGCCACGCCCCATTGTCTGAATTCATCCAATTCTTGTTGAGATCTTTCATTTATAATTTTTAGTATCTGAGTCAAATTTGGTTCGAATATATCAAAAAATGTTTTCAGTATAGCGTTTTGAAGCTTTTGCTTATATGGGAGGTGCCACGCCCTCTTGTCCAAATTTGCCTTGTTTTCTTTTTAGAACTTGCGCTTACAATTCGTAGTATTTATGTGTATTTTGGTTGCATTTTCGTGAAAAATACTCCTAAAATTCCATTTTGAATATATTTTCTGTATGGGCGGTAGGCGTGTCCGTTGATCGATTTCGCTCATTTTCAATCCCCTGAGCTAACTTTGACGACGGAGGCTGTGCACCAAATTTCAAGCCAGCCAGCCAGCCAGCCAGCCAGCCAGCCAGACGGACATGGCTATATCGACCCAGGAGGTGAAGCTGATCAAGAATATATATACTTTTCTATATCTGCCACGCCTCCTTCTGTGCATTACAAACGAAAGGACAAAGTGAATATACCCTGGGTGTAGGGTATAAAAATTCATCATATTTCTGAAAATATTTGACGAAGATAGATATTATTTGGTACATATGAAAAGACCATCAGAACAAATAATCCGCACTAGAAAAATGGGCAGTGCCACGCCTACCAAAAAATTAACTTATCAATATCTCCGAAAATCTTTAATGCAGATTGATGATGTTTAGCAAATATGTTATAAAGATATTATGACAAATAATGTCCACTAAGAAAGCAGGCGTTGTCACGCCCTTTAAACATTTTATTTATTATTTTCATAAAAAGTATCAGAAAAAATAGTCCGCACTAGAAACTTTTTCATTGCAATTCTTTTGGCTCAAATTGGCGATCAAATCAAAAAAGGAGGACACAATCAAGTCGAAACTAATGTATACAATAATAGAAAAAGGAAAATATTATTCATGATAATTTTATATTGAACTAATTAAACAGTCATTTTTGCAATTTTTCAACAACAGACGAAAGCAAGTGTTAACATGGAAATTGATTACATATGTTTCGGCTACTTCCACATACATATTTATATATTTTCATATATAAACATGTATATAGCCTCATCAGATCAGTTTTAGTTAAATCTTGCCAGAAACCGTACT